>WBMW01001845.1:74324-84542 GCA_013396635.1 Penelope pileata
CGCCCCCCCGCTCCCTGTGAGGAGCGGCAGGCCGCCATGAGGCCTCCCCTCAGCCTCCTCTGCTCTGGGCTCAGCACACCAAGGGGCCTCAGCCGCTCCCCATACACC
Organism: Penelope pileata; assembly: GCA_013396635.1. NCBI lineage: Eukaryota > Metazoa > Chordata > Aves > Galliformes > Cracidae > Penelope > Penelope pileata. Next base: position 74,433 of record WBMW01001845.1, read on the forward strand.
TTGCCCTCCAGACCTTTCACCACCTTCATAGCCCTCCTCTGGATGTTCTCTAATCATTTTCTGTCCTTCTCACATTGTGGCACCCAAACCTGCACCCAATGCTGGAGGTGAGGCCGCACAGTGCAGAGCAGAGGGGACAGTCACAGAATCATAGGAACACTAGGTTGGAAAGGACCTACAAGATCATCTAGGCCAACCGTCCTCCTGTCACCATCCCTACCCACTAAGCTACTGAACCATATCCCGTATCACCTCATCCAGACACTTTTGAACAGCACTAGGGACGGTGACTCCACCACCCCCCTGGGCAGCCATTCCAGTGCCTGACCACTCTTTCGGAGAAATTTCTCCTTATATCTAACCTGAATCTCCCCTGGCGCAACTTGTGGCCATTCCCTCTCGTCCTGTCAGTAGTTATCTGGGAGCAGAGGCCGACCCCCTCCGCACCACAGCCTCCCTTCAGGAAGTTGTAGAGTGCGATGAGGTCTCCCCTGAGCCTCCTCTGCTCCAGACTGAACAATCCCAGTCCCTCCCCTCGCCCTGCTGGCAGTGCTGGGCCTGCTGCACCCCAGGGGACCGTTGGCCCTTCTGGCTCCAGGGCGCACTGCTGGCTCGTTAATCTTGCTGTCAGCTAGAACACCCAGGTCCCTTTCCACGGGGCTGCTCTCCAGCTTCTTGTCCTGCAGTCTGTGTGTGTAGCCAGGGTTGCCCCATTCCACGTACAGAATCCAGCTCTTGCTCTTGTTAAATTTAATGCTCTTGGTGATTGCCCAGTCCTCTAATTAGTTGGCTAGGAGTTTTAGCTCTGTACCATATTTTAATACCAGTTTGTATGACTACTTTTCCATGAATGTGCACAGAACTCAAATATTTGCACATGCAAATCCAGTAAATCTAGTAGCTGCCTAAGCAAACATGAACACAGTATTGAAACTTCCCAGGAGCTTTTTTTTTTTTCAGAAAATCTGCTGTAAGATTCTAATCCAAGTCTAACTTTCTATTTCAAAATACTCAAAGTCCACAAAGACCAAAAACCAATGCTCTTTCACACTCAGAGCCTAATTAGTAGGCATTGGTAGGTATTTGCCACTGTGCTATTAATTATGCATTTATCATGTCTTCTTTATCATGCATTTATGTATTATGTATTTGTCTCTATAGTGCCCAGTCACACCCCATGAGTCTTGCATACAGCATTACTCTTTTCCTACCCCCACTGCTAATCCATCTGTCCCTCTTCTCCAACTGCACTAAGCCCTGTTATCCTGAAATCTTTTTCCCTGGGATACAGAAGGCTTTTGATTCTCCTTCCATTTACAGAAGGAAAGAGAGGAAATAGTGCAGAAGTTCAAGACTGCACCTGCCAATTTCCGTGAAAATATTTACCCCATCACTTCCTTTCTTGTCTCCCCCCTCTCTTACACTCCTTTCCCCTTTCCACTCCCTCTTCTTTAACCGTGGGATGGAAACTGCACTAACTAGTCTTTTTGGTTTTTTATTTGTTTTTTTTCCCCCTTTTTCTGGGTACTTTGGTTACTTGTGCTCTCTGAATGAAGAAGCTGGCTATTTTAAGACGTTTGGTTGCAAGGAAGAAACAAAGAGTATCACTGCATGACTGACTTATCTATATGCATCACACACTTAGCAGACTTTAAACTTGCAGCCAAGGCTGCTTTTATTCCATTTGTTATTGCACAAACACTGGAACTCCTGAAGCGCCACGTGGAAAGGTGTCATGTTCTAAACAGTGTGCCCTCCAAGACCCATTGTGTGTACAGAAGGGATGCAGAGTACAGGTTTTGGGTGATAAATGTGTCATGGTGTTTTATGTACTGCAGACTGACAACATTGCAGTAATGAGGAAAGACACGTTTTGAACATCCTACAATTCCTCAAGGCTAACTCCCTTCCAGTGATAGTCTCAACAAGTGACATAACCAATTTTCTTTCCAGTAGACAGAAAATCTTGCTGCTTATGAGTAAGGAATTTCTGGCAGATAGTAACTACTCCCTATACTAGTGCTAGCATCCATGTCCATGGGAGGAGTTCCTTGCTGGGGTGAGTGGGCAGAGAGGGGGAACACAGAGGGAGGACGGAGGTGATGCCCTGCGTGCTTGTGTATGTGGGTGCACTTGGGAGCGTGCACACAAGGGTGTGCATGTGCACACGTGAGTGTGTTTACAAGAGTTACTTTGAACACCAGAAAATTCTCATGTGTTCAAATTCTGTAAAGCACATTTTTCATACAGTGTATGAAAAGCTCAGTAGCCGACATTGCATCAGCACTGGATATAAACAGCAATGGAATATTTTGTTTTTCTTATTTTCTGAAGAGGTGATTTAATCACTGAGGTGTTTTCTGTTTTAAAAAATGGTTTTCTCAAGCATAATAAATGCAACAGTGTTGTCATACTTTTCTGCTACTGTATTTGTAGACTATAAAATTAGAAATATGTCCAAGTAAGGATGAAGACTCTTCTGTTAGGCAGTTCTCCATTAGGCATTGTCATTTATCTGTGCTGTGCTTTGAATAGCCCTACTACCATTCTCAGCATTAGTCTCAGTGATTGTTACATGCTACAGGCTCACAGTGCTATTTTGAATTGCCATGGTCTCTGAAGAAAATGGATTGCTTTTATTGTAAAGGTATTTAAACTTGTTTGCAACAATTTTCAAATCTGATTGTAAAGCAGACAAGATTGACAACTGTATCTGAAATTAAAAAAATAACTACAATATGGTTTCACTTTTCCTCAGCTTCTGATACACTTATAGAAAAGTTAGTGCTTTAGGGAAATATCACAGACTATTTTAATAAAGGCACGAAACATCCAGCTGTCACCTGTATATTTATAGTTACATAGTCTATTAAACAAATCTCTTGAGGGCTTGTAAAAAAGTGAGGGAAGTGCAAACACATGAACATGGGTGATAGTCAGCCAGAGCTTTTTGTCATTTCTTATTTTATGAATGGGCCACTAATAACAGAAATGTTTAAACTCAAGTTTTAACAAAAATGCTTATGCATATTTGCATATTAATACATGTATTCAGATAGATGCGTAACTGCATATGTTTATACATATTTATGTCTGCATACATAGAGAGAGTAATAGAGAAGCAAAAATGTTTGCATTGTACACATGGGTCTGCAGTGCACATTCACACATACGTGTTTTCACTGCTCTGTCAACACTAATGTGTTACAGGGCTTCTGAGTCTAGACTCAGATATTTGCCCTGTTAACGTGTTAGTTTATGAAAAAGCCACTTAAAAATAACTTCAGAAATAGTCTTACAAACTTTTCAGAACCTGAATAATTTTATAATCATGTTTTTGAGCGTGACCCCGAAAAACGTTTATATCTTGAAGTCCAGTGAAGGATTGAATGATAAATACACTGCACCCTGGAGACAGAAGAGCTGTGAACTTTTCAAATGCTTTGGCAGCAAAGTGATTTGTCAGAAAGAACACAGGACTTAAGCATATCATCCAACATGAAGCAATTGCTCTCTGGGTGAACTTTTCTAAAAATCTACTAAGTCTGCGCTAAATGAACCCAGGGGACTTCAAGAACATAACACTGAGTTGAATATGACTTCATAGAATCATAGAATGGTTCAGGTTGGAAGGGACCTTAGAGATCATCTTGTTTAACTCCCCTGCCATGGGCAAGGACACTGCTCACTAGACTTGATATATCTAAACATCTAATTTACCCTAAACTTAAAATCTAGAGGCTCTCACTAAAACTTTAAAGCTCAGAATCTTTCAGCAGTGTTTCAGACGGTTGTTACCTGAGGATACATGTCCTATGACAAAGAGCAAATCTGCAGACAACTAAAAACTTTTCTTGATAGGTGGGAAGATGCCTTGCACTAGTTTTTACCTTATTTCATAAAAAAATATTAAAAGTCAGTTCAACAGTGGAGTTTAATGACGTTAGGATTGGACCTAACCTTCACATGCTTGATTCTGCATAGGAGAGGACATCATGCCCTGGAAGGTCCAGCATTCCTGACCTTCAAATTGCTGGAGGCAAGGACCTATTCTTGGAAATTATCACTCTTTTTTTGTGTGTGCTTCCCGACATGTCCGAGCCTAGGATGCAGCCCAAGACAGAATCCTGGGTTAAAAGGACAGAATACTTGGTCTGCTTCATTATGACTCATGTTATGTTCTCACAGCCCGTTTGAACTCACCTCAACCCAAACAGAGCACAGCTCTTCAGGGAGACAGTTGCAGCTAATTACTCAATTTTAACCTCATCCTGGGAAAGTTAGACTTTCTGAAGATAGTTTAAACTTAAATCACTGCAAGAAAAGGCCTTAGGAGACCTCCATCCTTCATTACGCTGTCACACCTCCACAGTCGTACTCAAAATTAGATGTATGGTCACGTCAAGGAGGCCACATTCTTTTGAAAAATTACAGACAGCCGTGTTTGGGAAAGATTTCTGCTGCTGATTTCTCTTTAGTCTTGTTCAGAAGATTGGATCTTATGAGTCAAAGGGTACAGCTTAACATGTATGCCACTCACCGCTGAAGCTCTTCGGAAATGTCCCCACACCTCCTTACTGTGGGCTGGTAGACACATAATTACACTTTTGAAAACATCTTCCAGATGTTAGTTACAATAAGTTTTCACTTTTATTTGTTTACTTTCAGAAACTCACGTCATGACTTTACAACTCTAGGCATAAGAAAAGCCTGTGATGTTTTTGCTTTGCTGCGCTGAAGCTAGGTAGGATAAGAAATTGCACTGAAGTCACTGAACTGCTTGTGGATTAATGTGCTGCTCACTGTGACGAGAAGCACAAATTTGATCACACTATTAATAAAAATAGGAATGCGAGTAAATCACGTTTTTTGAAGATTATTAAAAATGATTTTTAAGATAAAGATTTTACTCCCTGATCTGCTGTCATAAATTGAATGAAATTATACAAATGTTGCAGGAGTTGTAAACACAAATTACAGCTGTGCATTTGTCTTTTGATAAAATGGAAAGACTATTTGGAGTGGGTTCATGTGTTTGCACAAATAGAAACAAAACATTCTTTGCTGTCAGGTGCAACTATGACTAAAAGCAGTGGTCAGTCTCGAAGTCTGTCAACAACAGATATATGTACAAAACCACACGAACAATCGTTTTTGCAAAATAAGTAGCTAATAATGTCTTACGCAAGGTAGGCATTTATACTGAAATGCCTACTAGGTAAGTATTGATTTTTTTGTTCAGGACTATAATTCTTGCCCAATTTTGACATATGCGTCCAGATGTCTACCTGCTGAAAATTGATTCTTAAAGATTTCTTTAGGAAAAAAAGCAATACAAAAATAAACAAAATATTCCCCTATCTTTTCCCATAGAAACACACATTGAGAGGCTGCTGAGCTATCCAGTTTCTACCTATCTTTCTTTCTGGAAATTTCTCATCACTACAGGATACGGTACAGAGGTTCTTTAAAATGAACCTTGCAGTTCTGCCAGAAAGGGAAAGAAGTGTTGCTGGAGGCACAAGGACTTGCTCTAGGACTGAGTCTGTTCCTGCTGATATGCCTAAAGACTGTCGGGTGTGCAGAGATGGCACGAGAGCTGTCACCTCCATACGATGCACTTCCAGACAACAGCCCTTTCAAGATTATAATTAAATACTTTGTCTTTTTTCGAGAAATACTTGACAGTCACATGGCAGAGAGGAAGACCGAGGAAAACAAAGATACTGTATTCTGTTGCTATGAAAGTCTGAGGACTCCCAAATCTCAGAATTTATACATTCCTACACTTAAGCAGTAGCTAGCGCACCGAGTCTTCCGTTGTCCCATGAAGAGTGCAGGCACATGCAAAATACTTAATGTTTGGGCCCTGAGATTTGACAGGGTCACTGCATCTCACCAGAAAGCTCTGTCAAACAGAGTACCACTTCTGAGTAAACTCTTAGTGGACCTTTATGAGAAGGATCCTAAGAATAGCTTTAGGTGTTACCGTTATTCATCTGTAAGACAGCTGGAGCTCACAAAAGCCATTACTCCTATGTTTGGGATATTTGTGATCCCAAAAGAAAAAATTTCTTTAAATGTGTTTACTTAGAAGAAATGACAGTGAACCCAAATGGCACAAGACAAAAAACTCACTAAAATTAAATTGAAAGCACAGCAGTTAGATCATATTTACATTTCAAACCAAAAAGGAGCCCGCAAAGGGTAATCAAAGCATTATGCCATGTAGGTGGAAATATTTTATGCATGCAGACGGTCTATGGTATTTGGCTTGCTATTACAGTGAAAACAGGTAGTTACATAATCATATCTTGCATAAACATGTTTCTTTTTGATCATTTACAGCCGTTTTGCTTGTTTTCCTTCACTGTTATGCTTCAGTTGAAAAGTACATTTGAGAAACTGGTCATTTCAGTCAGTGAGTAAATTCCGCCCTACTAAATGGAGCATTCAATACTTATTAAATCTTTTCTGAAGCTGTTAAAAAAATTGAAGAGCTATTATACTGTATCTCAAAGGCAGCGTACTGCAGTTTCCTAACAGGTATGTTGTATAAAGTCTGGACTCCAGAAAACACAATATGGACAGTTTTAAAAACATTTTGTTGAAGGCTTTAGCCAGATACAGATATAAACACCTTCCTGTAGCAGCTACCTGAAATCCATTTGATATGGTGTGTGTTATGCAGGTATCTCCATACGATGACAAATATCCCAGCTTGCTAACCATTAACATACGTTGGCATTAGAAAAACATGGGGGTAATTATGGCACCTGCTTCCCTGCAATTCCAAGCAGTCTTAGGAATATTTTAAAATTTAAAGTGAAATTTATCTTTCCTCGTTGACTAATGATGCAATGTCTACACTGCAAGAATAACATATACAGGGTCTTCTCATCATTTCTTTCCTGCAAAGGGCAAAACTTAAAAAAAAAAGAAAAGGATAGCAACACTGTAACTTCGCAAAGGACAAAATACAAACTGCTTCTTATTAGCCAGCTGCTTAATTTCTGTGGTTCTTCTGACTGCACAGAATAAGTACTGCTGTCTCAAGAGTTCTTTTCTTACATTAGTTAGAAAAGAGACAGAAACTCTTGTCCAGCTAGAGCTTCCGTCTTTTTGTTGGGGAGGCAGAAAGGAAGAAATAAAATTATGTGGTCTAGCCATGAAAGGGAAATGTTCTAAGAACAATGCAACACAATCACATTGTGTTGTGTATCAAAAACATTGAATCAGTCTTTTTGAGCCCCTTGGCCCTAGTGTGCAAGAAGAAACACATATTTTTCTCCACCTTTGGTGAGAGAGAGAGGTTGTTGAGGGGATAGAATAATGAAATAATATTCCTTTACAAAAAAAAGAGATAATAGTGAAAGAAAAGAGAATTCATAAGTTCTGCCGTTACCAAACCTACAGCTGCAATATCCACTCTATACAAATTATTTCGAATAATTTGTCAAGACCACACGTCCCTTTTCCCTCCAGCTCCATAGAAAGGTTATGGAGCTGCAGCACAGTACAGAGAGACTCCCAAAGCAGTCAGAGAAGCACCATAGCAAACCTCCCAAGCATGAAGGAAATCTTCATGTCAAGTTTGCAGCAGAAGGCAAGGTGCTCGTACCGAGGAGATCTGAAGCTTTGCCACTGACATCCTGTGAGACACGTGCTGTGCAGCACCTGATGCAGGAGAGCATCTGCACCAGATCTCAGCCCCACACCACTATTCTGCCTTTGGGAAGGTTTGTTGATGTTTCATTCATCCTCCCACCTCTGGAGAGAAGGGTGTGAACCAGAATGTCTTCTCAAGGCGGTATTTTTTGTTCTTTGCGTTAGAAAATTTTAAAACCTAACGAAGCAGAATTTCCCATTTTGAAATCTTTCTCCCATCGGTAATCATATTCAAAATTGCAATTGTTGCTTGTGTGTGTGCCAGTTCTGCATATTCATCTGACTTCCTGTGTTTGGTGGTCTGGATCTCTATACTACATATAGAAAGTTATATCTTTATTTTTGTCCCATGCAACATCTATTATTCTTCAGACATTCAAATTCACGTGCAATTGTTTGTCTTTCTACTTAGTGTGCATTAGTAACTTTGTGGTACATATCCTTCAGTTTTTTTCAATGTAAGAGCAAGAGAGCATACCCATTTGCTTAATGCTGTTTTGTAATATTTGTATAACACTATGCAGCTAAGCAGTTGCTGGAGCAGTTGGTAGAAAATAAGATTTCTCTGATTCACTGTAATGTTCTCCCCTCCCAATCAAGTCACTGCAATAATAATTCCTAATAATTTGGATTATCTGTGATTTAAATGTATGGAGTTACCTTATATACACATATAATGCCTTTATATGCATTTCTGAGTTCATACACTGTAGCCAATATTTAAAGTATGTCCTTAAAAACACCCTGAAAATCCTAATCCTGTGAAGACCTTGAAGACTATATTATTTCCATAAATCTGAAGGGATGTCCTTCAGACATGAAAAACCAAATATAACGATTCAATTTATTTTTGTATAATGGCATTCATAAACAGTTTTGTAAAATGCTTTTGAAAGACGAGAGCAATAGCAAGATAAAACCTTTCAGAGCTGAGAAGAGTGACTTCAATGCAGGCAGAAATTGACAACAAAGTGGACTAATAGATTAGAAATAAATGAAAGTTAAAATATAAAAGATGTAAGTGCTGTGTAATTGAGTAATATTACCATCAGGAGGAAGTAACAAAATTCGAGGAGGTGAACATGGTCTGTATTACTTGGAAATGAACAGAGAGGTGAAGGAGAGATTGAATCAGAAAGTGGCAAAAGAGAACGCAGCCAATATATGAGGAATCAGACAGCAGAGAGTAGTTCTGCATGAGACATCCAAGAGGAGAACAAGGGATGTGGAAGCCTACGCCTATATGTTGACAGGGCCAGGAAGGAGAAAAGCTGCATATAAGAAGGGAAACTTGCATTTCAAAGAATTATTAAGGTTGGGAAAGACTTCTAAGATCATCGTGTCTAACCGTGATTTGTTGCGGTAAAGACTGGAAATCCCCTGTGACACAATGTTGTTCTCCGAAGGAAGATATGACTTCAATACTACAAACTCTGTAAAATCAGGAATTAATGTCTTGGGTGGATCAGGACAGAAAAAAATCAAAGTATTGGTTTAACCTGGTGATAATAAAGGACTGCCATTTTTAAAGCATCTGTGTTCAAGCACTGAGGTCAGAGGAGGAAGAGAGGGGAAGCAAAAGAACGCAGTCGCAGCTGTAATCTGTACAAGGAAGTGTGAGAAAATCCTGGCTGGGTTAGGAAATCAGGGTTAATGCTATTTGTCCTCTAGGCTCTGTATGTATCCAATTTTCCCATATTCTCTCTTTACTGACAGGTGCAGTCTGCACCATACTGGCTGTTGCTGCCTTAAATGAGGCTGAGCTCTGGCTGAGGGCTGTCAGAAAACAAATATTGACATTCCTCTTTCTCTTAGCCCTTGGATCCACAAAGGCACCAGGCCAGTTCTCTCATCCTCTCTTTAATTTCTGTGGTCCTCTTCTTTAAGACGAGACAGTAAGAGGTGAACTCAGAGCTCTCCCTCTAGCTCCATGCATGGTTTTCAGCTGCCTCTCCACGGGCTCTGTTGTGCTGCTGTGGCTGAGCTGGGTGTTGTAACACAGCACACGACACACAGGAAGATTTTTGTCAGAGCTGGTCCAGTGATAAGAGCAGCGATGAAACTGCATGCATTGCAACAGTACTGTAACAACAGAGTGGAAAAAAATATCGGAAATAGGCAGGGGCATAGCAAGAATTTTAAACCTTGTGAAGGTCATAAAGAGAAAAAGAATTCCTCAGAATACTCAGCAGAAGCATGTGTTAGAAGGGAAGGAGAAACACCATCTGTGTTCATGGAAAGAGCTACAGAATAAAAAACATGACTTTCAGAACTAGGGGAGCCGGCCAGAACCTTACTATTGATAATGGGAGTGAGTGCTGATGTCCTGACCATGGAGCTGCAGGAGGAAAAGAGGTGGAGATGAAAGGTTGTTTTGTGTATCACCCATTTTGGAGAAAGGTGATTACTTTTTGTTTATTTTAGTTAGATTTTTTTTTTTTT
>WBMW01001845.1:84566-131708 GCA_013396635.1 Penelope pileata
TTTTTTTTTTTTTTTTGTTTTACCTAGAATATTGCTACTGCTACTTCACTTATCTTATATGCCTTTGCTTTTTGGTACGTGGATTTTCTTTTCAAAACCAAGATCAGGTTTCTACAAGTGACGGAATGGAGTTTTTGAGTGTACGTGCATATTTATGTGTTCACTTGCATGAAACTACTGTGGCTTGCTTTGCAGAACTGAAATCCAGCCCGTCCATTTCAAATGACAAAATTTGTGTAAATTGAATTGTATGAATTCACAAAACAGAAAAACAAAACCAAGCGTTCTGTTTCAAAATAACCTGGAAGTATAGCGGAATATATGATTACAGTTTAGATCTCATTACTCCTTAGTACTTTCAATGCTCTTTTAAGATTTGTGTGCAATATTTTGCAAATATAATAACAATTCAGAGCTAGATGGTAATTTCTTTAATTATGTGAATCCTTTCAGTGATTTATGTGAGATGCTTTGCATAAATAACCATTAAGCAATGCCTGTCTATTCCCCATGCTCGCATTCTAGCTTGTAGTTTTTTAAGAATACAATAGTGCAAAGTGCTTGGCATTAAATTCTTACTGACAAATGAGGAGTAAGTTTATTTTATTGACCAAATTGTAATGTGTGCAGATTAATAAGAATATGACTTAGTGGGTTCCATGTCGTATGTGTATAGGAGCAGGGAGAATTTATGCAATGCTGTATGGAGGATGCGGTGTACTGAACAAGTTTATGAGTCCTCATCAAGTGGAAATGAACATGAGTTACGAGCTTCTCTATAAAGCAGTGCTATTTGTAGTAGTAAAAATGACCACCTTTCCTGGCTGTGTGCTTCATAGCCTTTGTTTTCAAGAGCTGGGGAGATGGATAGGACTGCAGAGCTGCCATTGGATGGAGACCTAGACAGGCTGGAGGAACTGGCGAACACAAACCTCATGAAATTCAGAAATTCATTGCGGAGTCATGCACCTGAGAAGGAAGACTACCATATAGCAGTACAGACCACCAGCAGCTTGAGTTGTATTACGAGGATCACAGAAACAGAAGAAATGACCCCCCTTTCCTCAGCACTCTTGAGACCAGCGAGTACTGCATCTGGCTCAGTGCTCCCAAAGAGAAGAAAAATATTCATCAAATGCAGAGTCCAATGGAGAACCACTAAGATAATCAGGGGCTGAAGCACATGCCCCGTGTAAAGAGGCAAAAGAAATTGGGTTCATTCAGCATCAGGAATAGAAGGCTTTCAGGGCAGACTAACTAGCAACCAAAATCTGCAAAGAGATAGCTGAGAAGATTGAGCCAGGATCTCCACAGCAAAGCATGGCAGGGAGGTAAGAGTCAGTGGACATAAATTAGAACAACAGAGGTTCTGACTGGCTATAAGGAAAACATTTTTTCCTCATAACGACAGTCAAGCAGAGGCACAGATCACCCAGAGAGGTTGTGCAGTCTGTCCTTACAGATTCTCAAGACCCAACTGGACAAAGAATGGACAAGTATTTTTAACTTCAGGGTCAACCCTACTGTGAGGAAGTGTTTGGACTGGGGATTTCCTGAGCTCCTTTACTACCTGTAGCGAAACAGTTGATCACAGCATGAACTGATGGTTGAGCTCATGGTGGAGGGGCATGGCTGGCCCAGGGAATACTGGTAGGTCACTGGCACCTGTGACCAGAAGGGGTGGACCTGGGGCAGAGTTGCCCCAGGCTTAGATAAGGGCCAGTCAGGCAAAACAGAAAGCAGTCTGGGACAGGGGAGATCAGAGGGTAGTTGGAGGAGCAGCAGCAGCACCTGAAAAGAGCAGAGATCCTAGATCCAGTCAAAACAAATGGTGTAGTTGCAAGAGTTTTGGGACTTCTTCTGTTATGGTGCCTGAATTATTTTCTTATTTTGTGACTATTGATGGCTCTCATGTGGCCATTGGCCTAAGGATGGGAGTTGGGCAAGAGGTGTACCTGCATCCCAGGGAATCCACGTAAGAGACGTTAGCAGCAGCTCGCTCTTTCTAGCATTTTGCCACGAAGAAGGATATAGATTACCCGGTGACATCATTCCACTGTTTATCATATGTGAGAAAGAATGTCTGAGAGATATCAATACATCAATTGGTTAACAGTCACAGCCTTGCTGTGCTTGTATTACAGCTGACTGCATAAAAGGAAAAAAAAGAGCATGGTGAGGTGGAAAGCCCTATGCATTTCCTTACAGTGTAAAAAGAGAGAGGGAGACACTGTTTCCTAAAAACTTCTTAATGATATAAGAATCAAGGAGAGTCAACCGTGTCACTCACTTGGAGAAACACATAAAACAGAGGAGTCAGTAGGCAAAAGATCATAAACGTGCACACATTGTCAGCCCAAGCCTGAAAAACTTCAACCAGTGACATGAAAGCACTGTGTCCCCATTTCCTCCTAGCCTGTCCATGCTCAACAGCAGGTAAGCTGTTTGACTCCTTCATGGTTCTGTCTTATTTTGATCCCATCTATCCTGTGCAGGGCACAGAGAAGTGAAGTCAGAGGTAAGATGGCAGTAAACTGAAAAATCCACAGTGACGGGAAAATTTGCACAAAGCAAGCTAAGGGATCAGAAAGTAATTTTAGAATCACTAAGCTTGCAGTGACTGTGCATTCTTGAAATATGATCTTGGGTTATATATACCCTACACCAGTGTTCTGATTCTTTTATAGCATATGCCTGTATTCTGGGGGCTTTCTTGTCAGCTCAGATGAAGGGCATGGCAGCTTTCATACACTTTGCCATGGAAAACTGGGCTTCAACGGGGGTAGTGCAGCACTGAGAGAAGAGGCTCTTTGCAATATAGCTGTGGAACAAATGGCTTGAGAAGGAATTTTAGTGGCTGATGTGTATGGAATATGCATGGACAGGCTCTTCACAGCCACTGGAGTTTTGTCTTACAAGCAAGGATTATGATCTTTGCTTGAAACAATGGCAGTATTCGTGCATCCAGGAGATAACAAAGTCAAAGGGATGACTATGGCAGGCCTATGGCAAGGCTCAGTTACGTTTCTAAAGAGTTCTTAATCACTTCAGTGCCAGCAGCTACTGCGCTGGGGCTGCTTGAAAGAGCACACAATTTCTGCTTACTGTATGCTTTGATAGCAAAGTTCCCATTCCAGCAATTAGAATGCTGAAAATGTCATTGTTATTAAAAAAAGTCTTTCCTGAAGTCTTCAAAACTGGGTAAAACATGAATGGTACAAATAAAAATATACTCGCTGGTGTATTTAGAACAGGCTGGCAGAAGAGTAGCAGGCAGAGCAAGAAACCTATTAATAAGTTCTGATCAATTTTGCCCTCTCGAGTTAAATGTGATTCTTGCTCCAGTGGAGCATTTTCTAGGAAGAAGGAAGTTAATACAACACACTGTGCCAGAAAGAAAGTTAGACTGAAATAAGCAGAAAATGATTTAGCAGTAATCCAGATCCTTAATGATTTTATTTAAAAATTAGAATAATCAATTTAAGGAAGGTCTTTCTCCAATTTCTTTCATTATAGTTAATGGCTAAGTTAGATCTGTTATTCATTCTAAATAATGTGTCTAAAGACATGAATAAAATTATACAGAAGGAACTGATTAATTTTGCACCTCGTCCTACTTTCATAATCTTTGTCAAGTGAATGGAATAATTTTGCCATTTGTGCTTCTTATTACAGTATTTGTCAATAGAATGAGGTGTCAGGAAGCATTTGGACTGTCTCACATTTTATGAATTAAGATAGCGTGCCATGCTGTTGTGACGTTTTTAATATTCTGCATTTTCCTCTAGTCCTTGGTGTTCCTCCATTTCTCTGTGTATCTCCTCCAGTCTGTGATAAGGAATGCAAAATGACAAAGTATGAAGATGCACAGGGAACAAAACAGAATATCTCATGAAAATACTTCAAAGATGTCCATACAGTGTGGCATCACAAGATGTAGACCTCTCAACAACGTGAGGTTGCACATATGCCAAGATGGAGTAGGAATCATTGCTGGAATATGTGAAGGATACACAGACGTGTTGGGCATTTCTACACAAATCATGTCTATAGCATAATGATAAAAATGATTGCTAGCAAACATTGGAAAGCTAAAAAATTGCTTTCTTTGAGGATTAAACTAGTATCTGTCTGCAAGACATTAGGATGAAAACTTTGGGAAGGTGATTTATTTCGTACAGGCTCAGTAGAAGGCTCATCTGCACTGAAATACCTCATGCTTGCCAGTCTTGGAGACAATATTATATGCATGAAATGCAGTTTTAACTCACATTTATGGCTAGCAAAAACAGAGAGCCTGTCACTGTGTCTGAGTCAAATTGCACACAATCACAGCCCATCCGTGACACTGTTCAGAGGGAAAAGATCTGAACAGAACAGCATAATTAATTGTATAATTGCTAACATACAACCAGGAAACTGACAATACGGCTGTTGACTGCTGGTCTCAATCACCCGTCACAGATGATGATGGAAAAATGGCTGCAAAGATCACAAGCATACTTAACAAAATTTAAAGCTTCCTGATGAAGGAAAAACATCAGCTGACCAACAGCAAGGTGCTCTAGCAAACCCTGAACACTTTCATCCATAGACTTGGAACAGGTTTCTTCTACAGTATGTAGTATATATGGCTAGAGATACAGACCTAATATTTTAAAGAAAATGCAAATAACAGCACAGCTAGCAAATGAGTTTTATCCCTGTATTGAGGAGTCAGGGTACTCTCCCTGTCGTGACAGTAGAGCCAACACTTCCCGATACTTCTGCTGTAGTGAATTAGTTCACAGTTCATGGTGAAAACTTTTTTTCCCTGTTGAGTAGTTCTTCAAAACCTTAGAGAGAGGCTGGAAACTAAAGAAGCCAGATGTCTGGTTTTCTGCTTCTGGATGACGAATGAATAACGGAGACTGTAGGGTGGGCTGGCTGTGCTGTTGCTGCGAGGGCACGCTGCTAACTCCTGCTCAAATTGCCCACCAGCTTCTTCTGCGGAGCCGTTCCCTGGGCAGCCACAGGTGCTGTTGCGCTGAGTTATTCCAATGTGAGTGCACAACTTTGCATGTTTCTTCACTGATCTTCATGAGCTTATTTTTTGGCCCTCTCAGACCACAGTTTGGCTATAAAAACGCTATGGGACACTGCATAGAAATCAAGATAAATGACATCCATGACTCTCCACTTTTACACAGCACTGGACATTTCATTGTGTGAGGCAACCAAGCTGGTAAGGCACAAATTCTCACTCAGAGATCAGCATTACCATACTTTTCCAGATTCTCCTCCTTGCCTGTTTGAAGATATGTTGAGTATCTTTCTTTTTCCAGTTATTGGCCCTTTTTCTATCCTCTCATTTTTAAAATGTATCAATTTCCAGCAGCTTTTCTTAGAGGAAAATTTCCTCTTGCTACATTTCAGTTGAATTTCTATTTCTATCTAAATGCATCACGATCCAAAAAAGTCTGAATGCAATTAAAAAAAATAAACAAAAATAAATCATTGAAGTAATTAAGAACATAAAAACGTAATATATTAAAATGTATAAGGTATATAAATGTAATACATTGTTGAACATTTTCTAGAGTAGTAATGACTCAGCAAGAATGAGCAAATACTCAGGAAAATCACTTAGGTACAAATGTGGAACTTGATTTAAATAAAAGTTTTTTGTTTGTGGTTATCAATCAGCTCACAATAAGCGATTTCAAGTAAACATCTGCCCCAATCTCTTTGGCTGAAGATAATTTCCTTGGAATTTTATCACCTCTTATGTTTGTATCTTTTCATTTCTCCATCTGCAGTTTCTCACTGTAATGTTATCCAGAGTAATTACCATGTCCTTGTGAGTTAATACGGTTAATTTATACTTAAGATGTTGCAAGTGGCTTATTTTTCCCTTACAGTGAGCATTACCACTGCATTTGTCATCACTGAGTTGCCTTGTTATTTCCAGTCCAATACTTGAGTCCCTGTAAAATTCCTTGTAGTTTTTTCTGTCATAAATGAATTAATCTCCTCTTTGTCTATACACCAAATAAACCCAGAAATTAGTATGTATCTGTTTTTTTTTATCTTTTTGACATATTTTTGTCACTTTGTAGTCTTTTTCCTTCCTAGCTTTTGTCCAATGCAGTTATTTGCTTCTTATCTCCTATCTGTTTTTAATATCTTCTTCTGAGAGATCTCCTTAATTTACTTTAAGAAGTTCTGTGCATTACAAGGCTTCATTTTTTAATTCATTTTAACACACTTTTTGGTTTCAATAGATTGCTGAAAAATCCCTTCCATTAGTTAATTAGTTCCTATATCATAATCTCTCTGTCTTTCTGTTATTCTGTTCTTTGAATTTCTTAAAGCTATTTACCTGCTGCCTATGTATTTTGTACCTATGTACAAGCATGAGTTTTTATATCTTGGCCAAAGATTAAGTTTATTTCTAATGTTACTTCATCATTACGGATGTATCCAAGACAGTAACAATTCACCACTTATTGGGAACTGTGTTGGGAATTCTTACATATGATCAACCTACAGGTAGTTTATGCAGTTCCAGGTCTGAAAGAATCATAGATTCACAGAATTGTTCAGGTTGGAAGGGACTTGAAGACCACCTACTTCCAACCCCCTTGCTGTGGGCAGGGACACCTCCCACTAAATCAGTTTGCCCAAAGGCCTATCCAGCCTGGCCTTGAACACCCTCATTGATGGGTCATCCACAGCTTCTCTGGGCAGCCTGTGCCAATAGCTCACCACCTTCATAATAAATAATTTCTTCCTAATAACTAATCTAAATCTGCCCTCTTTTAGTTCAAAGCCATTAACTCTTCTATACTACACTTCCTGATAAAGAGTCCATCTCCAGCTTCCCTGCAGACTGCTTTTGCATACTGGAAGGTAACTATAATGTCTCCCCAGAGCATTCTGTTCTCTACAAGAACCCCAACTCTCAGCTTCTCTTTGCTGGAGCGGTGCTTTAGCTTTCTGATTATCATTGTTGTCCTCTGGACCCACCTGAACAGGTCCATGTCCTTTTTATACTGAGTCACAAAGCTGAACAAAACTTCACGTGGGGCCTCACAAGGGCAGAGTAGAGGAGAAATTTACCTTCCTCACCCTGCTGACTACCCCTCTGTTGCTGCAGTCCAGGATACGGTTGGCTTTCTGGGCTGCCAGCATGCACTGCTGGCTCATGTTGAGCTTCTCATCAACCAACACCCCCAAGTCCTTCTCAGAGCTGCTCTCAAATCATTCTCCTCCCAGCCTGGAGGGATTGCCCTGACCCACATGAAGGATCTTGCGCTTGTCCTTGTTGAACTTCATGAGTTCACAGGCCCAACTCCCAAGCCTGCCAAGTCCCTCTGATGACATCCCTTCCCTCCAGAGTGTTGACTGCACCACACAGCTTGGTGCTGTCCAAAAGGGCTGAGATATCTTGTTCCTACATTCTCATCTATAGCGAGTCTGGTCAGCTCACCACCCTAGGACTGGTAATGGCACAGAGGAATTGCAGTCAAATTTGGCACAGTTTTTGATATTTTTCAACCTACTTTCAGGTTATCTGAAAGTTTATGCTTACCATATTTTAATTTACTTATAAATTGTAGAGCATTGCCGCTACAAGTATTTTTAAAGGTAAAATAATTTAAGTACTCATAATTTGACGTGGTGCTATTACGTTATTACTTGACTAAATTAGTCATTCAAAACAAATGTGGATCCTAGCTTTAGACCAACTTCATATTGTCAGATTTATATATGCTTGTGTGTGCATCTATACATACACAACCAGTTTTTCTGTAGAACCTCACAAAATTTTAAGTAACGTTTATAGCTAAGGCATTTATCTATATTTTACACATCCTTTCACTCAGTCAAAATTAGCTATATGTAAAAATCGTTGTAGCTTGGTTCTAGCTAGATATACTTAATTTGGATAACCACATCTTGACCTGGAACCCTCCTGCCTGAATTCCTCTGGTTGTAATTCTCCCCAGAGAAGCATTCCCAATCACATGCTGTACATGTATCCAGGTTTCCCTTGTGGCCCAGTGATCATCACTACATAAAAATGAATTTTTGCTCTTTCTTCTTACATTCAGCCTACCCATAAGCTATATCCAATTGTGACTGACAGTGGCAATTAGCATTTTCCTGTATAAAAGTATCGTGCAACATAACACATAATTTTATGCTGAGATAGTTAACACTTTGAATGAAAAATCCATGCATCTGTCCAGATTTGTTCCTGAAAATATCACCAGGAGAGTGTATCTCTTCATGCTCAAACATTCTGCCCAGTTAATTGAGAGATTAGTACCAAGGTACAAATGCTAGTGATCCTAAAGCAGGCTGCTGGTCCCTTGCTAGCTCAGTTCCAGGGCCCTTGCCAGTGAGACAGCCCAAATTAGGATTTACTTCGGTTGAATTTACCCATGCCTTTGTAAAACAGTGTCTGAGGAAGGAACTCAACTGTACTGCTAACTAGCACATTTAAACAAAGGAGAATAGAAACTCTGCAAGGGGGCTCAAAAGTCCCTGATCCTCTTTAGTCAGCTTTTAAAATAGTCCAGCACTCTCCATGCTGTATGTCTGCTGAGAATGATTTCCCCATTTCTCATTATGTATGAATGCCACTGCACTGTGCAGTTCCAGTGCACAGCTGATTAATAAGGTCAGAATTAGAAACTGAGAGCTTTCCTTTTCTTAGCATCTACTGCAGCATTCCCTCAACAAGACTTTCTTCACAGATTTTCTGTAATCTGAAAAACAGAACTTGCTGGAACAGAATTTGTGTATTTTATCATGTAAGATCTTGAGCATGTGTTTGTGGCTTTTTTTTTTTTTTTTTTTACGAATATTACATATTAGGTTATTAGTAGTTTACATTACATTTTTTAAACAGTACAGGATATTACAAAAACTATATTGACTCTCCAGAGAGACATTTATTTCAACAACATAATCACTGCATACTTGGAAATCATTTTGTTTACAGAAAGATAAGTCTTGCCTTTATCTCAACTTAATGAGATTCAGCAAGGCCAAGTACACGGTGCTGCACTTGGATCAGGACTGTCCCAGATATATGTACAGAATGGGAGAAGAACTCCCTGAGAGAAGCCTTGCGGAGAAGGGCTTGGAGGTTCCGGCAGATGAGTAAGTGGACATGAGCCAGCAGTGTGTGCTTGCAGCCTGGAAGGCCAGCTACACCCTGGGCTGCATCAACAGAGGGTTGGCAGCAGGGAGAGAGAGGGGATTGTCCCTCTTTACTCTGCCCTCATGAGGCCCCATCTGGAGTTCTGCATCCAAGCCTGGGGCCCCCAGCACAAGCGAGACACAGAACTTTTGGAGCAGGTCCAGAAGAGACCACGAAGACAACCAGAGGGCTGGAGCTCCTCTCTTATGAACAAAGCTTCAGGGAGCTGGGCTTGTTCAGCCTGGAGAAGAGAAGGCTCCAGGGAGACCTCATCGCATCCTTCCAGTACTTAAAGGGAACAAGAGGGAGACTGACTTTTTACATGGTCTGATAGTGATAGGACGAGGGGGAATGGTTTTAAACTAAGAGAGATTGAGATTGGATATTAAGAGGAATTTTTTTATTATGAGAGTGCTGATGCACTGGAAGAGGTTTCCCAGAGAAGCAGTGGGTGCCCCATCCCTGGAGGCACTCAAGGCCAGGCTGGATGCTCTCTGGGCAACCTGATCGAGTGGGTGGCAGCCCTGCCCATGGCTGCTACTCAGCCAATTGGTTTCAGTCTTGATAGATGGAAGGGATTATTCTGTCCTAGGTTCAGATTTTGGCCTTTTTGTGGTGGAACCAATCCACTGTTGGTCCAATATTTAAATTTCTCAGGTCCCTCTGGACTGAAGCACTACTGTTTAGTGTGCCGGTTGCTCTCTCTGATTTAGAATGATTCACAAATTTGCTGTGGATAAGCTCTGTCTTGTTACCCAGGTCACTGATGAAGTTATTGAACAATACACACCTCACTACACCAGGTTGAGTAGATGTTCTAGATGGATGCCATGTTACTTCCTTAAGACCCTGGCTGTCCGGCCAATTTTCAGTCCATCCAACAACCTGTTTGCCCTGCCTATCTCAACTCAGCTTCTAAATGAGAATGCCACAGGAGGTAATGTCAAAAGCCTTGCCAAACTGAAGCCATCTTACAACCACCACCGTCTCCTCATCCACGTGGCCAATCATTTCATTGTAGAAAGCAGTCAGCCTGATCAAGCTCGATTTTCCCTTGGCAAACATATATTGACTTTTTCTGATTGCCTTATTGTCCTTGTCAAACTAAATTTATAGAATATACCTTTACTTTTTGATGAAACAGTGACTCAAGAAGACATTTGCAGATGACCGGGCCAGCTTTCAGTTTCTGACAGATGAGAGTAGAATTCACCTTGCAATGAAAAATTGCTGCACTGTATATCAATTGTTCCCACTGACGAGGAGCTACTATGGTACGTTGGAAGCCAGCCATGAAGATTGACTACTGAACTTTGCAACCGATCTTGGAACTGTATGAGAGCACCTTACCTTAATAACGAAGCAAAGTAAGTGCTAGTCACAGTAGTCAGATCACTACACTCTTAAAAAAAGTGGTTGGAATCAGCTGCAGAGACACATTACCAAAGCTATATGTTGCATGAATACTGCAGTAAAGCCTGACGTATGGGCCACTGGTCAAGTCCCTGAATCATTTTCTTTGTTACTTCATTCGTTATAGCTTTAAAATAAGTAAATCATTTTAATGCACCTTTCTGTATGCTATAGCCGCAGTTGCATATTTCTTGGTCATCTAAAATTAACTGCTTAAACCAGGCATACTACAGTTGTTATTAAAGTAAAACAAATGCAAACAGGAAATTATTTTACAGTATCACCATCTTGCAGGTTTCAGGTAGATACACGGTGTTAGAGGGAAAAGAGCATGATGCAGAACATGCTGTGGTTTATAATATAGCATTCTTGATGGCGTATCAGCCACCATTTTCTGTAACATTAATAAGAATATCTCTACATTTTCAGAATAGCAGGAAAACAGACCTCTATGCTGTTGAATAATTCAAGTTTCTGATATGCTTAAATCTGTTTGTAGAATTTGACATAGATTGGCTTATCAGAAAATGGTAAGTCAGAAATTTATTTCTGAAATTAGTCACAAAGTCAAGCAAGAAACAAGGCAAAAAGCACCCTTTCCACTGAATCTAATCTGAGAGATACGTAATACATACATCTTTTCAGAGCTTTCTGGTTTTGAATAGCTGCTCTGATGATGCTGAGAAAACAGTTTTCTCACTTTTATTTATTCATACGGTTCAGCCTTAAGACTAGTTCCACAATTATGTAAGCTACTGGGAATTTAAGATGCAGCAGAGTTTTTTCCTTTCCTCACATACATGATGAAGGCACAAAAAGGTAACTCTTGCTAGTGTTAAAAAAACTTTATGGGAATATTGACTGTTTCAGTTCCCTAACTACACATAATGCTTTGTTTTCATCACATCAGTTCAAAATATAAACTCTTGGGACATTAGATATCATTGCTATCCTACATAGATCTTTTAAAATTGTCTTTCAAATGATTTATAAAATAACTCAATGCTGCTCTTTTTTCTTTCTTTTTTTTTTTTAAAGAAAAATTCCATCTCATTTGCTATGTTTCTATAATTTCTACAGAAACAGACTTAAGCAAAGAGAAGTTAAGTGCTTCATCAGGAAAGAAGAGAAGCAGAACATTTTAAAGCAGATAAAATTGATGTCAAATTGCGCAGTTTCTTTGACAAACATTACAGGGTCTTTTTGATAGTAAAAATATTCATATTGAAGTAAGTCTATATTAGCTGTAAACAACCTGTACAATGATTTTACCAGCTAATGAGGACTAGTCTTCTTTTGTAAACCCTCCCCCCCTTTTTTTTAGAAAAACAAGATAATAAGGTTCATTAAAGAAAGATTTCCTGCTTACTTTTTTAAATTATAATTAAAATGATTAAAGTTCCTCCACTCTGCTTCTTTCCCTGCAAGATTTTGGTTTTGCCATTAGAAATAGGGGGAGAAATAAATGCTGAATAAATGTAATTTCTTACTCTTGCAAGGCTTCCTGGAGACAACTTAAAGATCCTAATATATTCCACATTTAAAATGGCTAAGGAAAACACAGCCAGAGGAAATGCTTTGTCGTCTTGACTCAGCATGTGGTAAAGAAGTTTTCTGCTTTCAGAATTGAGCTCCTATGCGGAGTCAGAAAAAGATCAGCAACATGGAGTAACAAGGGTGTGTTACCAGCTCCTGCCCTTCTTCTGTCTGTGCACTTGGGCAAACATTCAAAAAGACAGGGTGCAATAATGGAACTTCATCACTTTTTGTACTTCTTTTCCTTCCCTCCCCCCCTTTTTTTTCTGTTTTCTTTTTTTATTTATTTTTATTCTTTTCAGTCAAATTCCTTGCTGTTTGTTAAGATGACTTACATTTTGGCTGACAGCTCAATCTAGTTCTTCAGAGGAAGTCCAGGCTCTCTGTTGGTGCTACAGACATTCTCAAAATATTCCATCTTATTCTTTGGGAAATTCAAAGGTTATTTTTCTTTTCTGTTGTAAACAGTCTACTGAACTTTCCCACTTGCAAGGTGACCAGATCCCATCAAAACAGCTAATGACTGCATTTGTCAGAACCGAACTCACCTTGGATGTGCTTTTCATTCCAGGTGGTAAGCTAGGTCTTGGCTTTCCCTCAGGGCAAACACATTGTCCTGACTTCTGCTCAGCAAGAGGTAACAGCTGCAAGTTTTTGGCTTGCAGTGTCTAGCTACTTACAGCAGAATGTGAAGGCAGTAAACTGACTACAGGTAGGTAATTGTTTCTGTTTCAAGAGGGTGGCTTCAGCACTGAGGCTCCTGGCCTCCCTAGGAATTAGTCGTGTCAGACCTCTTTCTCAGAGGTAAGAGCTGGTTGGGTTTCAGGTACCAGCAATTGCTGAGATGTGTGGATAAGGAGAAGCAGCCATTCTCCAAGCAAGGACCGAGAAGGGAAGTGGTGCAAACAGCACAGGCTTTGGTGCAAGCAGAGACATTTGGAGATAGCAGTCCCCAGAACAGCTCTGGGAGACACAGACAGAGGCTTGGCTCTTCACATCTCCACCCAAGCACACACTCTCTACAGCCCAATCGTGGAGAAATCCCTCCAAAACACTTATCATATAGGTATCCAGCAATGGGGCACAAAACCCCATCCACCTTCAGCTTCCATTGCAGAGTAAGGTGGAAATGCCCATGGGCGTTTGACTTTCCAGAGATGGTTCACTTTCCCAGCATTGATTAAGTAACTACGTGTTGGAGTATACATTTAATTTCTCAGAGTAAATTTGCTGTAGGCTATTATTAACTGTGTGCTGTTTGGGTCCTTTGCCTTTATCTAGCTATTCCTTCACCGGGCTAGAGAGCCATTACAAATCTTCAGTGTAGTTAAAGCAAGGTGTTAACCTGTAACATTTACCTCGAACTCACCGGCCTGCAATGGCTGATGTGTAGCTGAGCAAAAGGAAAGCACTGCTGTTTAACGAACAACTGTGACACCATGTTATGAGACCATGATTGGTCTTGTAATTCCTCTCATTTCTCTGTCCACTCCTACACTTTGCCTAACCTCTCCATTTGGCACTTCATATATGGATTTTAAAATATTTAAATAATATTTATTTACATATAACTCCTCTGTAGACCAAGGATAAGATAGAAAAATATTTTTTAATTTTCTAGCACGTGCTCAAGTTCATGACGGAAATTTTGTTTCCTGGGTACTCTTGGATATTCTCACATTTGATTTTTTCTTCTGAATAAAAGCTTACAAACTAAAAAGGAAGGAAAGTACTGATTTAAATTTAAAATTTTGGTTACATTAAAAATATCTGATTCCCCTATCCCCAGCAAAATCTGCATAGCTGTAGGTAGATTTCAACAGTTTGGTTGCAAAATGTGTAAATTAAGCCTGTGTTTCTACTTGCCCCTTTTATTTAGTGCACAGGGAACTAGATGGCATTTTCATTACGTGCTTAATTCTCCACTATGTTA
Organism: Penelope pileata; assembly: GCA_013396635.1. NCBI lineage: Eukaryota > Metazoa > Chordata > Aves > Galliformes > Cracidae > Penelope > Penelope pileata. Next base: position 98,642 of record WBMW01001845.1, read on the forward strand.
CGTCCCTTTGGTATCTGATTAGTCAGGGTGTTTTAAATGTACATTGCCCTTATCCATGGATGTTCATTATCAGTATATCCAGCGTTCGATTGTGTGGCCATTACATGTGCAGTAGACCCTTAATACAACACAAAAAGCTGCTATAAAGCTCATTATTCTAGGTAAGTCCAAGTGAGACAGCAGTGCCAGCAGTCCCTAAATCATGCTGACGCAAGTCCAGTTATTCACAACACTACACTAAAGTAATGTTTAAATACAGAATGGATGTTTAGGTGGGAAAGCTGATGAACAAGTGCTTTAATTTCATTACATCTGTAAATTCAATGGAGAAATATAGATATGGGATTATACTCCCAAGTACAAAATGATATTTTATATGATTTTACTTTTTACAGGGGTTTGTTGAAATCATAAATTCCTGTATCCAGTACAAAGTATGATATAAAGCATAACAAAAGCACATTGATTTCACAGGATTACTACTTTATTTTTGTTATAAATTTCAATGGTGTAATATATTAAAAATCAAAACTGAACAGTGGATGACTGTTTATACTGCAATATAACAGCTTTTATGTGTTCTGAAAGAAATAGAACAGATCTGTTCTCCCTGCAAAAACAGTGGATAAGACAACATGTCCACTAACATTACAGATTTTATCTGAGTCTTGAGTTTGTTTGATTTTATTTGATTTCTCTTTTTCAGTTTTATGGAGTAATTTTCTGTATTAGGAATAACAAACTTTGCAAAGAGGTAAAACTTTGACAAATTTATCGCAAATTTCATCTGGAAATTTACTCTTTTGTTACATTTTACCTTACAATTCTTTAATTTTTATAATAAGCAATTCTACTCTCAAATGCTTTGTTTTTGACTTATAAAATTAAAAAGATCAGAATAGTTCAGCCTAATACCCATATACATAGCTCTGAAAAAGAATAAAAGCAAATTTGTATGTCAAAATCATTCACTTATTCATAAAAAAAGTCAAGACTTTATTAAGAAATAAATTTTTCATGCCTCTAGTTAAAAATCAGAGCTTAAAGCACATAGCACATCCTATGTCATTAAAAAAATATCTTGAAAGAATCACAGAAAGACCCATGTGTTTCCCAAGCAGAAAAAAATATGTGGTCCTAAATTTAGATAGTGGAATAAATAGCATTCTATATTCTAGCAAATTATTTTTGCAAATGATTTGAAATGCAGATACGAGCAAGCCTGTCAGCATGTATTGTAATTAAAGTTCCAATATCTAAATAGTAATGCCACATGTAGCTGATGATTACAGTCATTTTTCAAGAAATAAAACATTGTATTTTACTCCTTATGATATCTATCTATCGAAGGCAACACAAGCAGTATATTTGTTGGATATTTTTAATGGGATATCATTAGTAATCAGTTGCTCACACTTAGAAATACAGCTGGCACAGACGAGACTAGGTTCTCATTCACATTTATTTTTAGTGTAGCTGAACTTCAGTGCAAAAAAATCATGTTAAAATGTAATAGAATTTGAGAAATTATTTCAAGCTTGCTTTGTTTTAGATATTAAATATATTTAATTTAGGCTTATTTTCAGCCTTTTTATTTTCTGTGATCAATCATGGCCGTAGTCAGGTATTTGTGGACAAATTTGAATCAGAGCTTACAAAATTCAATTGCTTATTTGTAATTCAAACAATACCACATGGCATATGCGGGCAATATATCCATTTAGATATATATATAAAGCAAGCTAGCAAGCCTAATTTTTTTTTTTTTTTGCATGCAGGTAATAATATTTTATAAACGATATATCACATGGTATTCTTACTCTGAACATCATATACAAAGAGATATTAAAGTGATTAATTTATAACACACTAATCCTTCAGCTCTAGAAATTGAAAGACACCCTTTCTGAAAGAGGCCGATGTGACAACCCAGCTAAGAAACGAAACTTGGCAACCCAACTGCACAGCTGTCGTGGAGAGCCAGGTGGATGGGTGCTGCTGAAACTGTGTTCTCCTCGGGTACCGCAGGAGTTCTAAAAATGTGGTTGGCTGTGAAACAGTGCAATATAAATTTGCGTGCACACACGTTGCCATGAAGTAGCAATATGAAACTACTGAAACATAACCAATAAGCAACAGGGAAAGTCACTAGATGTGCTTTTTAAAAATGTCAGTCTTAAGGATATGTGTCCAACCAAAGTGCTACCTGGATGCCAGCACAGCACCTACATGAGGGTCCAACAAGTTACCCTAGTTCTACACTGTTTATCCCCTGGTGTATCAGTTCCTTGTCCTCTCACAGGAGTATTTATTTTGTTTAAATGTAACAAACAACAGCAGTGCTGTGCAAACACCTACAGCCCTTATTGAGCTGTGCCTAGGCTATCAACGCTGCAGCCAACAGCCTGGCACCTGTCCATCTCACAGATCTTGACAGGCCTGCCCAAAGCAGAGTGGAAAGGAGGACATGACAATAAGCTTGATAGGTGACTGACATCCTGAGTGACAGCAAGGAGGCTGAGAGGCCAGGAAACACAATAGCAACTGCAGACTGCTATTACCCCCATGCAGTTTGAATAGATGCCCTATCAGATCATGAAGCTGAGGCTGAATCCTTAGATACCACAAACAACTGCTTTGCAGAGGAGTTAGACAGGAAACATCAGCATGCAAAGCAATACCTCAGCTGGTCCTGAGCAGTGTGCAAGACCTTGTTTATATTATTGTACAACAGCACAATGATCACAGGACACTTGCATCTGATGTCCAATCTTACACTTTTTCAAAGTGACAGCTACATAAAAAATAGATTTATTAGGATAAAATAGAAAGAAAAATCTTTGCAGGAGACATAGACAATTGAAAAACATCCTAACAAGAGTACAGAGCAAACACCAATTACCACAAAACAAAATGAAGCAATAAAAATTTCCTTTAGAAAGCCCGTAAGAAACCTTGTATGCCTGAATGGCAGAGGTAATAATGGAATAAACTGTAAAAAAAAAAAAATAGACATGTAGGAGATTATTATTAAGTTCAGAATGAGAACATAAGACAGGTCATAATGAAGATGATAAACAATAGGCAAAAGTAGCAACAGGCAGTGGGCTGGGCTGCTGGATGAACATGTAGCAAAATGGACTAAACTGAACACTAACGGGTTGCTAGGACCAGATTGTATTTACCCATCAGGTTTGACAGGGACAGAAGGATTTGCTAGCCAGAGTGTTGCATCTTGCTTAAGACTGCCTGTGTACCGCAGGACTGGATGGCAATTAATGTAATCAAACTATTTAAGTAATTCCAGCAGAAAGCTGGTGAATTGCAGACCTGAACATCAGCTATACGCGGCAAATGGGCAGAAATATTTCTGAAGAATAAAATTGCTGTGTGGATGTATCCAACACATTGAGGAAGAATGGCACCAAAGGCACTTAAAAGAAGCAACCCAACATGGCAAAGAATGGGGGATTGCACACAGTTAAAAGATGATAGAAAATTAAAGGGTGGATTATATGCTCAGTTTTCAGAGCTACAGAACGATTGCCTGAAAATCCTCTCTCATACAACATGAACTTCAGCTTGCAGGACTTGCTTCAACTGCATATCATGCAGAATAAAACTCTCCACGAATTTAGAAAGGGATTAGAAAAATCTTTCATAGTTAAGAGTCCTAGTAATTTGAAATAAATCTCTTGTTTTGGAAATTTAAATAATAAGAAGAAAAAGTTTCAAAAATCCTTATCTTCCCACGGATAGGACTTCTGAATTTCTACATCCTTAGAGTGTAGTTCAGGGAAGTGAATTATATGAAGGTCAGCTTTTTACATAGCACTTAGAAGATTTTAAGGACTCAGAAAAAGAAAAAACAAAAGAAATAGGCCTATAATGATCTTTTTCTTAATAAGTTTATGAATTCTTTATAGTTTTCAATCAGTTTTCCCCTTCACCTATCAAATTCAGATATAATTAGGGAAATGTCTTAGCTTCCTAGAGCCACCAAAACAACCAATTAGATTTTTGCATGTCTGTGAAGCCAGGAGCTGCACTTCCACTTTTTGAAAGATCACATTTTTTTCTTGAGAATTCACACTCAACCACTTTTTGTTATTGCTGATGTTCCATGATCTTCAAAGGAAGCTACAGAGGAAAAGCCATAACTTACAAAAAGTCACATGAAAGTTTCAGATGATCGGCAAGCTGTAGAGAAGCAGAATCAATCCTGGTCAGTCTGAATGCAGCCCTGCCTTCTCACCTTCTGCACTGAAGCATACATGTGTCAGGGCTCAAACTCCGTGAAGGAAGTAGGAATCACTATTTTGAATTGTAGGATGGATGCCACCTACAGAAGATTGCCAACTGGCTCATGGTCTTCTCAGAGAAAATGATTTAGGAAGCACAGGCTGCTCTGACAGTTCAGTGATTCTTTCTGTACACGCTCACCATGATGTGTTCAAACTTCAGGCATTTCCTTCTATGATGTCATCACGGGCTGGGTAGATGCAGTGACAGCAATGGCTGTCGTCTACCTTGACTTCAGCAAGGCTTTTGATACTGTCCCCCACAACATCCTGATAACAAAGCTGAGAAAGTGCGGGATAGATGAGCGGATGGTGAGGTGGGTTGAGAACTGTGACTGGCCAAGCTCAGAGGGCTGTGATCAGTGGCTCAGAGCCTGGTTGGAGGCTGTAACTAGCGGTGTTCCCCAGGGTCAGTGCTGGGTCTGGTCTTGTTCTATATCTTCATCTTGACCTTGACAACAGCATAGTGTCCACCCTCAGCACGTTTGCTGATGATACAAAGCTGGGAGGAGTGGCTGACACGCCAGAAGGCTGTGCTGACATTCAGCGAGACCTGGACAGGTTGAGAGCTGTGCAGAGAGGAACCTGGTGAGGTTTAACAAAAGCAAGTGTAGAGTCCTGCGCCTGGGAAGGAGTAACTGCATGCATCACTACAGGTTGGGGGATGACCTGCTGGAGAGGAGCTGTGCAGAGAAGGACCTGGGGGTCCTGGTGGCCAGCAGGTTGGCCAAGAGCCAGCAGTGTGCCATGGTGGCCAAGAAGGCCAACGGTATCCTGAGGTGCATCAGGAAGAGCGTGGCCAGCAGGGTGAGGGAGGTGATCCTCCCCCTCTGTTCTGCCCTGGTCAGGCCTCACCTGGAGCACTGTGTCCAGTTCTGACCTCCCCAGTACAAAACAGACAGGGATCTGCTGGAGAGAGTCCAGTGGAGGACCACAAAGATGATAAAGGGCCTGGAGCATCTCCTGTATGAGGGAAGGCTGAGAGTCCTGGGGCTGTTCAGCCTGGAGAAGAGAAGACTGAGAGGGCACCTTATCAATGTCTATAAATATCAAAAGTGCAGGAGGCAAAGGGACAAGGCCAGCCTCTTTTCAGTGGTGTGTGAGGACAGGGCAAGGGGAAATGGCCACAAACTGGAGCATAGGAAGTTCTGCACCAACATACGTAAGACCTTCTTCATGGTGTGGGTGACAGAGCAGTGGAACAGCTGCCCAGGGAGGTGTGGAGTTTCCTTCCCTGGAGATATCCCAGACCCATCTGGACGCCCACCTGTGCGACCTGCTGTAGGGAGCTGCTTTGGCAGGGGGTTGGACTTGGTGATCTCTAGAGGTGCCTTCCAACTCCTGCAGTTCTGTGATTTCTACAAATGTCTCTGCATGTAAGGAGCAGCTGTGGCTACACCTTTCTTCTGTGAGCGCTTATAAACTACGGCCACGTATGGGGAAATCAACAAATCTGACCTTGCAGCTCTTACGACTCCATCAGGCTACAAAGGATGCTACTTCTGTCTTCATAGAGCTTGGCATGGAGCAGAGACATCCAACCAACAGGGAAGGATGTGGAATTTATGAGGAATAGCAAACAGCCTGAAATTTGAGAGTTCAAGCAATAGATTGTATTGGAGAACTAAAATAGTTTTGCCCTTCTTTTTGTAATCCATCAAGATGAAAGATTAACAGTACTCCATTGCAAAGTTAAAAGGATGGAAAAAAGTGGCTTTCTCACTGTTTTTCTAGTGAGATTAAATTTAGTATGCAAGAACAACAGAAGCGTGACGTGCAATATACTGAGTACAATGAAGTTCATGCTTTCTCATTTGTTGTAGTGCCTAAACCAGTTGCATCGGTATTTGAAATGAAAGAAATATTCTGAGTTGTAAGTAGGTTTTCACCTAAATTTCAGTTCCCAGAAATAAGGATTCAAAGCAAAAATTTTGATCATATTTAAACTGATGAATATTGAAAAATGTCTGAAGCCTTTGAATTGTTTGCAGAGTCAATATCACTAAGGGAAAGCAGAGCATAGAAGATTTATGGGACTGTAATAGGAAATTAAAGCAAAATTGATTCAACAAATTACTGCACATAAGAACAAGCTGAATAATTTAAAAAATCAATAAGAATAATTTGAGTAATTGGAGAGTACAGAAGAAAAGCATTGCATAGGTTAATGTTTATTGCACAGCTATTTAGCGTCTATCTTGAAGCAAAAACTGCTGACTTAAAATATGAATATCAGACAATTTTAATGTATATGAGATGTGAAAGGGTAAGAAATAGAGGCAGATTTTTTCCTTCTTGCTAACAATCTGAAAAATGTGCTATACAGTGCTAACATATGGATTAAATTTTTGCAGAACAATGTCTGCAAAATTTAAGTCCCTTACTACTTTTCATACTGTTTCTATGCAATAAAAGAAGCTTTGTAAATAAAACCTTTAAAATGTCCTGGGATGTAAGCTTGTCTGAATTTTATAACTATTGGACTCAGAACAAGTACTAGCCTCATTTAATAGTAAAGATGTACAAAAATATATTTCAACAATGAATGCACTCTTTTTTTTCCCCCCAAAGAATTGCAATTGTATACTTCAGAATTCAGCTGCAGAATGGGAAAAAACAACAACAGAATGAGACTCATTTAAAGTAAATATTCCTTTATTTCCACAGGCAGTGAAAATATATCTGTAATAATTAGGAAAACATTTAATTTAAGATTACTTTGGATTTTAAAAAAATATAATAACTATAGTTTACTGTTATAAAATGGTACTTGGGCCCAACCTTCATATTAGCAAATGATTGCTTCTATTTTCTAGTATTATTTCTTTAGGATTTCCTAAGGGCCGTTCAGCAAGGAGTGTGTGACACACAGAAACTAAAAAATCATTTTTACTTGCCATTTTTGCTCTCAAACAGCTAATTCGGTGCAGGTTTTTTTGTTTGCTTGTGTTTGTTTGTTTGTTTTGTGTCTCACTAACCTAAGGCAGGAACCCTCTCTTCTGTCCACCCTACAGAGAAAAGAGAAAATCAAGTCAAATAGTGATTTACAATTTTCTTTTATTCTTTGGAGGCAGCAGCATGGATTCTTTACAAGCTGTGATCCTAGTTTTAGGAAAGAGCAAAGACAAATAGTTAGGAAGTTTATAGCATAGGAGACTCCCCAAATGCAAGCTGGAGTACAGTGAACATGTTCCATTACTAAGAGCTATAGGTGTGCTACAGTAGTTACTCCATTTAATTAAAACTGGGAGAACCAAGAAAACTACAAGGCTATGCACTTGTTACAGTTATTTGGAAAATAACAGAAACAAAGACAAAGTCCTTTAGACCCATCTTAAAAAAAAAAAGTGTCAGATCTGAACAGGGAAGTACTAATGCAGATTTTGAGATCTGTGCAGAATATGATTATATTCTTTGCAGATATAACAGGCCACATTGGCACATCTGTTCATGTACCACTAGGCTGTAATTTATTAATGAACACTCATTACAAATTCCTGAAGGGGAAAAAAGATGTCTTACTGTTGTGCTTGAATTCTTTAATTATCTTGCCAAGTTAGTGAAAAATGTCTATCTGTATTTCATTAAGGCACTTGTTTCCATACTTAAGAACATCATCACAGTCAACAAATATCAGAGTACAACACAGAAAGGAAGAACAACCTGAATTAACTCTTGCCAGTCTCACTGGCTGATCTCAGAGCGAGGCTGCTCAGTCCCACAGGAGCTCAAGCTAAGAAGTGAAGAAAAACCACAGCCACAGTGCAGCTGTGGGGGCCTCCCCACACTCACTGGCAGGCAGAAAAGTGAGGGAGGGCAGTGAGAAATATCACCTGACACAGAGATAGTGTGGAAAATGATGTGCTGCGCAAGAAGCAGTCTGCTTAGAAATTCATTTTCACTCTATCAATCATATAAGGATAAAATAAAAAAAGATAAAAAGTCAGTAGCTGGGCAATTAAATTCTGTTTGATTTTGTTTGCTTGGTTGTTTTATGATGTATTTTAAAATAAATTCTGTGAAAAGCTACTTTTGAAAGATGTTTAGGGGTAAAGTTTATTCTCGGTGAAGAATATTTTTACAAATGAAGACTTTTTTTCTAAAGTGTGTGCACAGAATAAGGCATTTACAACCAAAGCAGGCCAGTCACTTCGGGAGTGAGGTGTTACAGCTATTTCTCTGACGACCCATCCCCTGCCCGGAAGGTTTTCTTTTCCATAGAAACATGGCTCAACTTAGGACCTGTTGTTCAAGATGCTCCCTGAACACAGTGGCAAACCATGGGATAGACAGAGATACTCGTCTTTACTAACATCTACCTCCCTGAATGTCCTTTCATCTTCACCTTTTCTCTCTGCAGCTTGGCCAGTTTCCACTTCTTCCTTTCAGGTCTACCATGCAGGAAAAAGGAAAGAAATTCAGTGAAGAAGTGGATATGTTGGTTCTTCCATTTGATGTTGCTGTTGTTTGTTTGTTTGAAAATTGGAGCTCTTTGATATCATTATAAAAAAGCTATATAATCAAGTTCTCCTAATTGTTCTCTTCTATGAAAAGATGGCTTTACAGACACATTCTTTCTTCAAAATCAGTGAAGAAAGAGCACTGATTTGTTATTGCTCTAGTAAGGACAGGTTAAAGATCACGAGAGAAAAAAATAAGAGGAAGGAATATCACGAACAAGACTAAAATGTACCACATGCCTTTTTAAATTAACTAACACAAGGTGCCACTTGAGCAGCTTCATAAAGTATTGCCTTTTACTTCTTTTTTTTTAGGACATACGAGGTACATTTCAGCCTTAAGTGAACTTCATTGCTTTTCTTCTATCTCATTAATATTCTTTTATTGCAGGTTTCTTTGTGGACATAAATGACCTTGAAGGGAGTATGTGATTTGAAATGTACCTAAATTTGCTGATAATGCTAAATTGGGCTGAACCAGTAACATAGAGAGGGAGAACCACTCAAAAATTATCAGATGGATTAGGCTTAGAGGCTGCTAAAGTATCTCATTCAGCTTAGCATGGAAACATATAACATAATTAAATGGGGTCCTTAAAGCAATCCTAGATTATATGGGCTAAAATAATACAATGTTCAGAACTTGGAACAAACAGACAACTTTGGAGAGATTGATGGTAATTAAGACTGTACTTCTGCAATTTTAAATGCTTACTTCCTGGTCTCTGCAGTTCTTCTGAAAAGTTCTGAAGAAACATGGGTTAAAATCACATTGCACAGATAACATTAAAGCTAAGTATGAACAGAGGACATGGAATCAAAGAGCTTAGGTACCTATTTTGTTTTCTTTTACTGGTTGAAGCAATTCTGGATTCATTTGAAACAGCACAATCTTTTCCAGCAGGACCCCAGGAGATTGATTTGCTCTCAAACCACCACAAAGGAGGTTTCAAAGATGATTAAATAGCTTGATCTAGCAAAAGGACAGAATATTTCTCGTGTGTTCATCATAACTTCTAAGTAACTCCCGAGCTAGAACGCTCAGCAGTTCTTATGGTTCATATCATAATTTTCAGGAGACCTCATTGTGAACCAGGTCTCACTTTGCCACGCACTAGATAAGCAACTGTGTCAACTCCAAATGACCGACTAAAGAATGTTTGATTTGTATGTGTACCTTCCAGTGACAAAGAAGGTCTGAAGATAACTCATCGGCTTGACAAACATGAAGAAACGCAGCCGCGGTGCAGCCGGCTCCCCGTGTCCCAGGGCAAAGCGACACAGGCCAGCTGCCTCACAGCCTCCTCCTGCCCTGCGCTCTGTGCCCGCTGCCCTGCTATCCCAAGGGCTCCGGCCCTTCTCCCAGGCTGCCTCAGCTCACTGACCCTGCTGCAAAGGGCCCAGCTCTGCGTTACTTGGCTTGCTGCCGGTTTATGTAGCCGTGCAGGCCCGCCAGGGGCAGGTCTGGGGGTGGAAGCCGCCTCCCCCACCTCTCCCCACAGGCACCTGGCCGGCACATTGCACGGCCTCCTGGCAGCCTCATGCTTCTGGATAGAAAAACAAACCTCTGCTAGCTCACGGAGCCAAGTGTCAGGGCTCTGCGGGCCTGTGTACATGGCAGTATTTGAAGTGTTGAGTCAGACAAAAGGGTTGATCCATTTCTGCTAATCTGTGAAAGAAAAGATCAATCTGTCCTTCCTCTCTCCTCGCTGCTCATCTGCTTCAGTATTGTCTGACTCAGACATTTTTAAATATGAGAAATGTTCCATGTCAGTCAGCACTCCTTAATTTAATGGGCAGAGCAGCAGGAATTTGAACAAACAGAAACGCAATCTTAACTTCATTAAAGCAATACCATCAGGTCTTCCTGCTATTTGGAGGACTAGTCTTAAAGGGCATAGGAATAAAAGCCTTTTGTTTTACAGGCAGGCTGAAACTAAAAAATAATACATGTGATTGATTCTTTTTAATGATCTGACTTCAACTCTGCTGCAATTTAATTAACTAAAAAACAAGGGGGGGGGTTTATTTGCTACTGATGCTAATGGAAGACATTCTAAATATTTTGGTTTATTTAAAGGCAGTGAAATATGATAAAAATAGTAAAATAGTAAGGGAGGGAAATGAATCACTCTTTGAAGAAATAGAGTGATGAAAATAAACCTTTTCTAAAAGAAAAAGAATAAATAAATAAAAAGAAAGAAAAAGAAAATTCCCAGAGCATTTTTCTTTATCATCTTTGTGTTATAAGACACCCAGGTGATCGGGCTGCTCCAGTCTTCACACTATCCAACGGGAATTTCCATTCGTTTGGCCAAGATCAAAAGATTTTCATTGCAGCTAGAGATCTCCCACTGCTGTAAAATGTGAAAAATAGTATAGACAAGACAAATTTAAAAGATATAAAAATGCCTTGTGTTAAGTGCAAGTGAAGCTCTTTCCCTAACTTATAGTGCACCTGAAGCATGCTCAAATTCTTGCAAATTTCTGATTTAATTTAAATGTTTGACTGCTTTGAGAGTTAGTGACAAAGACAAGTGAGAATGTACTACTGCATTTCAGCTGTCAAATTTCTGATGCTGGATAACAAGCGGGAGGCAAGTACCCTTTGGTGAATGAGTGTAGTGCTAGTGCATTCTCTGACCTGATTCCAAAAGCAACGGACCCAGCACACTCACTCTAAGTAAGGGAATTGGCTCTAACTCTGTAGGCCAGGAGCAGGCAAAGCTGTTAACTCTGCTGCTTCATGCAGAAAATTCATGAAAATTGCTTTTCACCCTCAGAGTGGACAATGATGTTTAGGCCAACCCATCAGTGTGAAACGGCACAAGTCTCTGCAGCTGCAGAGATGCCCAGGGCCAGCCCTGCTCCCTGCGGCCCTGGGAGCAGCCTGGCATCATCTCTGCAGCTGGTGCGGGTGTGAGGACCTGTAGCAGTGGCAGACATGAAGAGAAAGACACAACAAAGGAGAGGTGGAAGGGGAACTTTTTACAGGTAACTTATCTCTGCCATGCTCAGGATACATCTGAGTTTCATTGGCTTTACCATGCACACCCATATTTACTAGAACATAAGAGTCTGGAATACACATTTGCTGTGACAGCTGTTTGGAGTCATGTAAATCTGAGTGAATCCTTCTTTTTTACTTTCTTAAGTCATACAGACTTGTCGCATAGTGGCCTTTCACAAATTTTGGTATCTGGGAATGGGATTGAAGAATTGCCTGCAGAAATAAAACAAATAGCTAAACATACATAGAACGGCTCTTCAAGATGTTAGTGCACAAAGCACGGAGACATCAACTATTGAACCTTATTTTATTGGCAGCTTTATATTTTCAAGGAAAAGTGAAGAACGATCAAGAGAAAATAACTTTACAAGTTCATTAGAAATGCTAAGAAAAGAGAGACAGATCAAAGATTAATTTTGAAATGCCATCAGAACTTATGAAAATAAAACAAATGCATACTTTTCTAAAAATAGTGACAAATTTTGTACAAAATTGGAAGAACTCAGACTGAACATGTTTGGTGCCATTTTCCCACAAAGTAAAGATAAAGCAATAGTAAATACATAAAATTATCAGGTATCTTGCCTTGTAAGGTATTGAAAGACAATAAAATATTTGACTGGTAAAATTGAAACATTGAAATTTCAATTGATTTTCATTTTGATGTGACTCATTTTACTCACTCTTTATATTTCCTAAAACATTACTTTACCACAAAATTTAAATAAATCTTTGACACTTGATTTTATTTCCTTTTGTAAACAAATGCTCAAACAAAATACACGCTAATTTAAACCCGAAAATAAAAGAACGTGGCATAAAAGTGACATGAAATCCAAATTAGAAATGATAAATCTTCATGAGTGAAGAATGAACTTGCAACATGATTAGGCTCATCAGTGGTTGCACACTAAACGTGATCTTCCTGCCCTTGTGGTGCTTGATGACAAAGGCTGAGCTGCATCACTTCCCTCACAAAACTGCAGTAGGAAACGACAGAGTCCTTCTGTGTTTACCATAGGGACAGCCCAAGAAGATCTCAGTATTTCCCAGCACAGGAACTGTTCTGGGCCATGCGAATTGATTTAGCTCTGCCTCATGTGTACAAGCTGCGGCCTAGACTGTAGGAAGAGGCACATAACTGTGGACAAAGGTAGCAAAGAGGGCTCAGCTGGAGCTGTGAGAGGCTCCTTGGGCTCATTTGCTGAGCCTGCTCTGTACAGAAAGTGGCTCAAACTTCTCCTGCACCTAGAAGGTGGCTGGAAGATTCTACGCAATCTTGCTTATTAGTTGCATTTGATGTCAATCAGCATACCTGAAGCTAGAACACGGCACATGGTTGTTCCTCAGCACCATGCAGATTCACAGAGAGTGGGCAGCATCCGCCATGGCTGTATGTACAGAGTAGGGGGCGGGGGGCTGGAGAGCAGCTCCATGGAAAGGGACCTGGGGGTTCTGGCTGACGGCAAGTTGAACACGAGCCAGCACTGTGTCCTGGAGCCAAAAGGTCCAACGGTCCCCTGGGGTGCAGCAGGCCCAGCACTGCCAGCCAGGCGAGGGGAGGGACTGTCCCCTCTGCTCTGCACTGTGCAGCCTCCCCTCCAGCTCTGCGTTCACAATATAAGAAACACAATAGAACAAGCACAATATAAAGGATATAAGACCTTTAGAGAACATCCAAAGGAGGGCTGTGAAGATGGTGAAGGATCTGAAGGGGAAGGAGCAGCTGAGGTCCCTTGGTTTGTTCAGACTAGAGGGGCCTCATAATATCTGATCNGGACCTGGGGGTTCTGGCTGACGGCAAGTTGAACACGAGCCAGCACTGTGTCCTGGAGCCAAAAGGTCCAACGGTACCCTGGGGTGCAGCAGGCCCAGCACTGCCAGCCAGGCGAGGGGAGGGACTGTCCCCTCTGCTCTGCACTGTGCAGCCTCCCCTCCAGCTCTGCGTTCACAATATAAGAAACACAATAGAACAAGCACAATATAAAGGATATAAGACCTTTAGAGAACATCCAAAGGAGGGCTGTGAAGATGGTGAAGGATCTGAAGGGGAAGGAGCAGCTGAGGTCCCTTGGTTTGTTCAGACTAGAGGGGCCTCATAATATCTGATCTGTAACTTGTCACTTTTAGTTTAAAACTGTTTTCCCTCGTCCTACTGTCATCTGCCTGTGTAAAAGCCTAGTGTTCCTTCTCTTTATAAGATCCCTTTAAGTACTGGAAGGCTGCATAAGTGATATTGGGCAAACTGATGACAGGTAATATCTTTCATAAAAACGATGGTGAATTTTTGGTTATCTTGGTTATTCTGGTTATTTAGAATAATGTGGTAGGTATTAATTTTTTATGTTACTCAAATTAATTGTAAAGAAAACGTATTCAGTATGAACAATATTACAAGTACTGCAACCAAGAATACATTTTAAAGGAAATTGTAACCAAAGGTTTTCTTGTTTTCATTTCATTACTTAGTGGGCAAGAGGCAAGTAGCAATTTTTCAAGTTCAGTAGATCAGTGACCCAAACAGCTGTATTTCTTGGTTCAGACCCACGAAATCTGATGGAGGTTTCACATTTCTATCTATGGAAACCCATCTTATTTAGAAAGTACTGAATGGCCCTTTCTTTTATTACCTACTCTCTCGGTAAATGGTACTTTATAACAAGACAAAAAGGAAAACAGATGGGCAAGATAAATGCAATTCATTAAGTAAAAGCTAGAAAACATACAGACATAACACAGGTCAATGCAGTACGCTATTATTTATCATCTTAGAAAGTTACTGCATCTGGATAATATCCAGAAGTCTGAATTGCAAGACTGCCATTTCTGACGACCTTTTGAAGCACAGTGTAGTTTTCAGAATTCAGTAGCACAAAAGTTTAATATCAATCATGATTTATTCTGCTGCAGTGAAAGCAAAAGCATAGTGGATTGTAGTTAGCCTGTGAATGCAAATGCGATACTGTCCTCTTTTAACTTTCTTTCTACAGCCTCTCCAAACCTTAAATGTGTCATCTTTCCTCCTGTACCACTGCTCACAGACAAGTCTTGCTGATTCAAAATCCAACTTTTTAGAATGATATGGATGCTAATACACATCTGCTTAGAAAACTTCTTAGACATTGAGTAAAGAGTTAACTAGTTTTGCTTTTAATGGCAGGATTTTTGTAAAGGTGAACTCATGACTTGTTCAGGTTCATCAAATAGTACTAAGTGCTCCCAGAGTAAACACTGCAAAAAAAAAAAAAAAAAAGGGTTTTGTTGACAGCCTAAAAATCTCACCTTTTTCCTCACGTCAACCAAATGTAATGTTGATGAAAAGTGCAAAGAATGTTAAATAATCATATTCTTTTTCCCAGAGAGGTTCATTTTCCAAGGCTGCTTGAATAATACACTTCAGTCTAAGGAAAGCTTGTTTGCTGCATAGGAGGTTTTACCTGCAGATGTAGTGAAGCCAGCATCATTCTTCTAATAGAGTGTAATCAAAGCTGGCTGCCTTTCCCAGATTAATCAGGCCCTGGCAGAACAGCAACACAGCAAAAGATACATGGCTTTGGGCAAGCATATCTTTGTGTCTCCTAGGACGACATACAATACAATAACCTGCAGGTCCTCTTCTCTGTGTTTTAGAATTGGTGTAACGTGTAGCCTAGCACTGGAAAATCCATCAGAGCTCTTGGGCAAAATTCCAAGAAATCCCTCTGTTTCCATTCTTTCTAATGCCATTTATCTTCCTTAACAAATCTTGCTGCTAGTAACATGTATGCTGTATTGATGAGTGGAACCATCTCACATATGCTGAGAGACTGAGAGGTATTATTCTATTTGCAGAATGACAGCATTAGGAAACACAGTCAGTATTTTCAGAGTAAAATTTAACTATTAGCTGATTCACTGCAAAGAGTGACATGTCTTTAAAAGAGAGAAGGATGGCCACTGATGGCTTATGCCGTGGACAGTCATTATTGCAGAAAAAATCCATCATCCTATTGCTGCGTGATTGCATTTCATAGCATTTGTGAGGCCCCGGGGACACTCCAAGGCTGATGGTAAGATATTCAATATGCCTGCTGACCTCAAGCAATCTGAGATACGCCAACATTTTGCTATGTGTCCAAGGTAAGCTTTAAAAGGATGCTTTGACACAAGATAATACTGTACAATACAAAAGGGGTAACTGCTTTGTAAAACTTTAACATCTGAGTGTGTGGATGAAGAAATTCTGCTCAACTTTTACTTGAATTAGAATTGTGTGGAAATTTTTAACGTACAAGATTCTCAGGGTATGCAGTAGATGTTAAAAGATCATAACCAAAGCATAGGCTTTCACAGCAGCTGGTCTGATGAGGCTGATACACAGCCTGGAAGTACGGGCTGTCATCATAAAAGACCCAAGTCAAGTAGAAGAAGCCAAGCCAAAGGCAAGGCAGGAGCATGCTCAGCTCCCAGGTCAGCTGCCAGTAATCCCAGCAGTTTAATGCTGCATGGCAGGTCCTGAGTTGGCTCAAGAGAAGGACATGAAAGAAGCTGAAGGCAGAAATGTGCAGCAGCCACGACTGGTCAGCCAGGAGGCCAAGCAAAGCCCCAGAATAGGGGTTGCCACATTTATGGCCCTGATGCAAAGTGGCATGCTGAGCAATACAGCAGCAGTGGAAGTCACATAGAAACACATCAGCTATTAGGCTTGATGGCCAGCCTTTAGTTCTCAGACAGTTTGGTCAAGTTATCAAGACGTAGGAGACTGGCTTCTGCCAGATTGCTGTCTGCTTTTTAATAGTCCAAGCAGAGCATAATTGCCGCTGACAGTAAGTTTATTCATACTATTTCTTCTTATTGTCTGCCAGAGTTCGATGACAAGTATGCTTCTTCTAGGAAGACTGAAAATCTGATGAAGGGTTTTACATAACATGGACAGGAGTAATTTTTTTCTGTATTGTCAAGTGGCTGCTACATTGTCAGCCTGCTGATATTTTGATCAATACTACACTCCTGACATTTAAGTTTGTTGCTCTAAAAGATGCAAGATTTCTTTGAGCAGTCAGGATCTGTCTTTCCGACCCAGTTTGACAGTATAAGAGAAGATAACTACTCAGAAGGCATCTCTGCAAAATATGTCTCATTTTCAACTCTTACCAAGGACCATGTTAAAATGAAAATAAATATCTGAGTTCAAACAAGAAAGCAAATACAGCTATCATTTTGAGAAGAAGGTGGAGAAAGGATTTTGAAGAAAATAAGCTGTCTATATTCATGAAGCTGCCACTTCTCCATCATAGGTACTCAAATTCCCTTTTTACTGTATCTGGAGACGTTTCCAGTCATTTAACTCCTGCTCTCAACACCATTTGCATTTATGTCCTTAACATTTTCTCCCACAAGCACCATTTTAAGAACATCCTCAGTTCAGATCAGATCACTGTCCACTATTGCTAACAGGGAGGTAGCAGGACTCTTAATTTAGCATGTCAGAACACCTAAAAGACCATAACTCAGTAGAAATATCAGGCTAATATTTTTGCTCCTTAATCTTGCTCAGTTTGTTGCATTTCCTTTCTCTTTAGCTGGCATAGACCCTGTCCTACTGTGCCTCAGCGCTTCCCTGCCCTCCATCCCTACAAACATTTTAATTTTGTAGGAATCCAGCCATGTATTTTTCTTCAATGTTTTACCTAAAGCACGTAACAGTGTAAAAGCCAAGTGGAACAGATATCGTTCCCAGAAAGCTGTGCAGGGATTTGGTGCCCAGGCTTTCAATCACTGTTTGCCCTGTGAAACAGAATCTCAAGTATCAGTCCACAGATGCTACTGCTGCAGGAAGAGCTGCGTTGTCATCTTACAGATGGGGGGTGTACAGGAATGGGAGGAAGTATTCAAACTGCAGCATCACTCGTTGTCCACCTAGGCATTTCAGAAATGCAAATATACTAACAGAGCTCTTGATTCATTTGAGTAACAGTTTCATATTCACTGGCAAATGCAGGACAATTATTCAGAGAACTGCATGCATTCAGACCGGCTGTGCTAAAGGAAGCTGAGTACCACTGACAAATCTTTGCAGTAGGGACCAGATCAAAGAAAATGCTTCCAAAAGGGAATATCATCTGGTTTCCATAATCTTTAATTCTGCAGAGACTTGGAGCAAGCATGGCAACCACGATGGTTACATAGGTAAAGAGGTTTTTTTGCTGCTGTTGTTTCCGCTTTTAATCATGGACAAGCTGAAAGGTTATATATTTAGGATAATTCACTGTAGAAATGCAATGTAACTGTGACATTTAGTCTTACCAAGCAAAAACAGGTCCAGACTAACTGAAATACAGGAAAACCCCATAAAGTAGTCATAAAATAGTGACTTAAAAAGACTACTGATAATCTTATTCACACAAATTTCATTTTTTCAACCTGTTAGTGTTCCCTAAAATACCTTCCTCCTATTGCTCTTGCTATTACCAATATAAAAGCTATTCTAAATGGTATTTTAATATACGGCTTTCTAACTGCCAAATAATTACACATCATTTTGCTGACTGCATCTTTATTAACAATTATATATATATATATTTACATATTTCTAGATACAAGTTCTTTCTACGACTGAAGAATAATTTTGTGTTACACGCCCAAAAATACAGCAATTTCGGGACTGTTTATCCAATGAAAAATACTGTTTCAGTTATAAAAAAGTACATGTATAACATGAGTGATGAGTAACCTGAATTCTGCTTTATTTGTCTAGGTTTAGAATCACACCAAAGCCCTCCAGGTCATTTCCATTAAAAAAAGAAGTCAAGGAGAGAAGATGACAGAATCTACTATCTTTTATTTATTTACAAGCAATGCACAAAGTCATTTTTCAGAACTCGAGAGTAATCAAACAATTGAAAATTGCTGTGGTCACAGCTCTATTCCATCCGCAGGCAAATCTGGCTCAAAGACTTTCTCTTTCATTCTTTTTATTCCTTTGAAGAAAGACTAATATTTTGGTGGCTGCTTACTTATTTGGCTACTGGATGAAGACTAAGTAAGATGGTAAGAGGCTCTTTACAGACTTGAATATGCTACTTAAGGAAGCGTTTTGACCCACACTTAATTGTTCAGCTATTATTTATTAATTAAATAAAAGGAGCTCAATAGCAACTTGTTTCTTTCACAAGTTGAAGGTGACTGCTCAATTACTCAGTTCTCTTAAGGTTATATCTAGTCCTTGCCAATAAGTAGCAGGAATCCAATTTCAAAATTTTATTTATTTTTATTGACAGATCACTCCAAAAACAGTGATAAAAGAGAAGAGTTCCTAAGATTTGCCAGATTTGTCTCTTCTTATTTGTCTCTTCTCAATAGCTTCAGAACAAACATTTTTACAAACTTGGCCTAGGGACAAGCTTAAGAACTGGTCTTTCAACTGAAAAGAGAAATAATCTGTTTCTACTTCTTCTCTCAGAATTTGTTCTTTTTAAAAGGTATTTTGAGTATTTAACTCCATTCCAGAACTCAAGCTTTTTTAAGATAGATGATGTGGTTTCCCTCATAAGTTTCCCTCAAAAGTTCTATGCTTTTTGGATAGTTAGCTAGATGCCTCTAAAACTGCAAAAATGCATAAATGCTGTATGAGCAGAGCAATTCTGTTGCTCAGCGTGATACTCTCCTTCCCTCAACTTACTTTGGAAGCTTTTCAGTGTATTGTATTTCTTCCAAAGAAATACCAATACTCCAGAAACATATTGCTATGTTCACAAAATATGAAGGGCTGAATTCAAAATTCACGTTTCCCTCATTGGGTCTGGAAAAGTTGTCCCAAAGACTTAAGCTGTCTACAGAGCATCTCAGCTCTGCATCAGAAGAAGAACAGAATTATTGATAGCTTTTCATTAGTCATCGTCTTACCCTGTAGCCCAACAAATGTAGGAACCAGTAATGAATTTCAGCTGTGTACATTTGTTACACACAATCCAGACACATCCAAAATTCAGATTGCTACACGTTGTTTTAAAAATGTAAATAAATTTGTCTTCTTTGTTTGCCAGTTAAAGTACTTTACAGCTAAAGGTGTAGTTTAATATTCAGCTTGAACCAATATAAATCTATTTTCCTTATGCCAGCACAAGAATTCCTGCAATCAGAAGGACTGTCAGATTCAGAAACACAACTGCCTGAAAACAAATATCTGTTTTCTGAGGTATAACCTTCCTTCATTGCTTGAGTGCACAGTCTGTGTACCACCATGATTTCCAGTGCTGCAGCACAGCACAGGTGATGAGAATTCAGAAAAGGGGTGAACAGAAACACTGACTCTGTTAACATCCATGCAACCTTAGGCTAACTTAAACTGTGATGTGAACAGCCTGTTGTCCTTTCCTGTGTGAACTACGTCCAGTAAACTTTGACTAATCACCACTCTTCTGAAATTATGTAAATTATATCAGATAGTACGAAATTATATCAGTCAACATACTGGTTAGCATTAGCACTAGCAGAAATAAATGCACAAAACAAAGGCAGGATGTGTCTTAGAAAGTGGGGAAACAGAATTGTTCTGTCAAGAAACATATTATCTAGCCCAGATTTGCTGCCTCAGCTTAACTGGGAAAGCAACTCTGAAATATGACTATACTTTCTCATCTAGGAAACGTGTTTTTCTGAGGCAGTACCTCTAACAAACTTCTCTGACGGCAGTATAAAGAGAGGCTCTTCCTGCTAGGTCACATGAACTTCAAAACTACTAGTTCATTGCTCTTCCAGATCCACCACTTTCCTGCTTCCTGGATTAATAAAAGATACAGCAAATGCTACCAAAACAAACAAAACAAAAGAAAATATATAAAAAAAAACCAAACATGGAAGACTACCACTATATTATTCAGTATAAGATAGTAGCAGATTGCTTACGGTTTTTAATAATAGAAACTAATATCATTAATTTCCTAAATACACAAGACTTTTCAAGTATTTACCTTCTAGTTTAGTGCTGATGCAACTGAAGTAACAGATTAAGTCTACTTTAAATCCTAAAAAAGATTTTGCTTTAGAACCACAAAATGAAATCCCAAGATTATCTCTACACTCTGTGTGCTACAGATTAATAAGAGAATAGTCTGCTGCATCATTTATCCTTAATAAAACATCATAAGAGAAAAATAGATTAATGATTTATATTGTCATTAAATTACACATCATGCACTTCCATCCAATTATAGCGACTAACATCTCCATTGCCTTGGCATCAATGAATTTCATCAGTGGCAAAGAGAAAGGTGTCCATAGTCCACAAGATATATAAACTGCACAACAAATACAATGGAATAGTCAGAGTCCATAATACACACAGTTTTGTTGTGACTGGAAAAAACAAAATACTGCACGGGACTCCGTAACTCAGCTGCAGTGTTCTTGCCGTAACATTTAAATGCACTTGTGTAAATATTCATTTAATGGTTATATGCAGTCCTGTCACAAGCCATCAATCCCTCACAAAGTATTCTCATGCAAGTTCACGTCATAACACTTGCTGAAGTTACACTCTCTCACTATTCTGCACTTTACTGGCACATAGTTGAAATGTTTCTTAGCCACTTGACACGCAACGAAATAAAGTTTCATCCTAAGCACACCAATGGTTTTCTCGGTTTCCTAAAAGTACAGCAGGCATGAACTAGAGTTTTCTAACGCCTGTCTTACCCAAAGTCGTGCTTGCCTGTATAGCTGTATACTTGCCTGTATACTCTATACCAAGCAGAGTCATCAACAACATCACTGGGCATTTCAGATGGACATACTGTCATTAATGTACTCAGCAGGCTCCTCATTAAAAAAAAAAAAAAAAAAAGCTTGATCCATTTTTCTTCACAGGAAAGTTCTGAGCCTGTACCTGATCATCCTAAGTGGCCCTGGTTTTTTGTAGAGATCTTGTACATGGTCTGTATGGGAATGCTCATATGCTTCTAGTCAGCTGTTAGACTACTATAAATGACAAGATTTCTCATTTCCATTTTATCTGTCCTTCAAGCAAGCTTTGCAATTTATGCTACTGCCTTCTAGCATAAAAATGTACAAATCTCCAAAACACAAAAATCAACAGAAACTCCTCACAACTTATTTCACTTTTGAAAAGCAGAATTACTATTATCATAATAATTATGATCCTAATAATTATGGAGGCAAAGATTCGTAATTTCAGCCACAGAAACTTCAATGAAGGTTACTCTCGTTGACTTGAACTGTTTCCTTCCTAATGATAGGCGAAGAAGGCAAATTAAATCCAACACTTAGAAATGCAAGAATAAAATGATAGCGTGAGTTCTTGTATGCAGATCAGACACCTGTATTACTTGTCATCACCACAGTGAGTGCCAATTGAGTCTTGCTGACATTGGGAATGTGGTCATGGAGCCAACAGGGTCTTGTTGACAAGCATGTGATTACTTGTGATGCCGTTTGTATGCTGTGAAGAAAAAGCTATAGAATTCAATCCTCTCCCGGTTGCCTCCAGCAGAGAGGAGATTGAGAGAGAATTTCCTCCCCATCATGCACACATTTTTGCTCACAGCAGAAAGAAAGAGATGAAAAAGCTAAGGAGCTAATTAATCACTGATTAAGAAATGCAACACCACCAACAGAAAAGCCAAGAGACGATGTCAGAATGTACATCACTGCTTGGTGGTTCCTGTTTAATGCCATTTGATAACGAACTTTCTGAGGGCCACAGGATTTTAGAGCAGTTGTGATATTTGATAGTGTACATTTTTGTTAGTAGTTATTTCCAGTCTTCTCTTCTGTGGTGGTGGAGGACACTACAGTTAGTAAATCTTCACATAGCAGAATGATATTTTCTTTAAAATATCAGAACTTTTCCTAATTTAGCCCAGTTCCTCAAGGAAATCTAAAATTCTGTAATTAGAAAGCTTGTGTGTCCTCTCTCTTCTACCACGTTTAAAAGTACTGACAAACATCAATCAATTATTGCAGAGAAACAAAGATAAAAAAAAGGTATTATGGTGCTAAAAAATTAACAAAGTTGGATAATCAGGTAGAAGACAGGCACCTGATAAAGGTGCCTCTGATGAAGAAATCCCACAGAGCTTAATTTCTATTTATAAATTTCCCAAAAGAAATATAGACTAATAAATGCCACCACTGTGGAAAACAGTGTTTTATTAAATTACATGGTATCAAAGAAGAAAGAAAATGGTCTTATTTGTACTGCTGCCAACAGAATCTGCTCTCTTTCTACACATCCTCCTAGGTTTCCATTTTTTGCTTTCAAACTAAAACTCTGAAGCACTGTAACTGTAGAACACAGTTGCAAAATTCTTCCTTTACCTATCTCCCACAGGAGTTGTGGGGCTGTTCTCAACAGAACCGTATAAATCTTGCTGAAATATTTGTTTTTTCTTTCTGAATTGTGACACAGAACAGCGGAATAACGCAACCTAGCACAGTGCTTCTGTACAATGTAGGTCATGTACTGTGTCATATAAACTAGTTACAGCATGCTACAACACTCAGTAAACTCCAAGTTTGTTCATTTGTTTATTCATTCATTCATTCCCTCTCTCTCTGTCTCACAAATTAATGCTTTAACATCTTACAGAGCTATTGAAAATCACTCTAAGTGTGAAAATGTGCAGGGGGTGGGGGGAAAGTTGCAAGTTACATCCACAAAGTAATGTATATTCTCTGTGTTTTCCAAAGTGTAACGGTATTTTCATCTTAATGTCTTTTTCTACATTATTGTTATCTGAAGTGTCTACTGCATTATACTGCACATAAAAATGCACACATGCATTTACTGCAAAATTTTCTGTTGAAATCTCAACCAGATGAGAAGTGTTATGGCTGCCATGATTTTTTAACACAAAACAGCCCAAAGCAGCAGCCACTGACTATGGAAAGCACTCCCTTCCATAGGCTGTGCTGGTACTGGCGGAGACACAGTGTTCATTCTTCAATTTGTGGCAGAAGGAAGGCATGCCATTCAAAGAGATCTTGACAAACTCCAAAGGTGGGCCCACGTGAACCTAATGAGGTTCAACACAGCAAAGCGCAAGGTCTTGCACTTGGGTTGGAGTAATCCCAGCTACGTATACAGACTGGGAGAAGAGATCCTTGAGAGCAGCCCTGCAGAGAAGGACCTGGAGGTCCTGGTGGACGAAAAACTGAACATGAGCCAGCAGTGTGCTCTTGCAGCTGGGAAGGCCAATGGTATCCTGGGCTCCATGAGAAGAGGGGTGGCCAGCAGGGACAGGGAGGGGATTGCCTCTCTGATCTACCCTTGTTAGGCCCCAGCTTGAGTACTGGACTGTTTGCACGTGGCTGGGAAATCTTTCCAGCAGATACTGGGGTAGTTGAAGTTGCCCATGAGAACGAGGCCCTGTGATCAATGGAACTACTTCCAGCCGTAGAATGCTGCAACAACTTCCTGACCTTGATCAAGTGGCCTGTAGTAAACACCCACAGGTGTCACCCCTGTTAGCCTGCCCCTTATTTCTCTTCCGTAAGCTCTTGACTTGCTCTTTGGCCACCCTGAGGCAGAGCTTGATGCATTCCAGTTGTTCTCTAACAGAAAGGGCAACTCAGCCACCTCACCTTCCTGGCCTGTCCCTCCCAAAAAGCAAATAGCCATTCATGCCAGCAGTCCAGCCATGTGAACTATCCCACCAAGTGTCCACAATTGCAATGATATCACAGCCCTGCAAACACACAGAGATCTCCTTCTCTTTAGTCCCCACACTGCATGTACAGGAGAAGTAATGAAGCCTGCATGCAAGAGGATCTTCCATGATCATGTTCCACGTGCACTTCCCCAGCTGCTCACACCCACTGGGGGTATTGCAACTCAACCCATATGTTGTTACTTATTCTCTCTATAGACCTCCCCTTTCCCCATATTACCTAGCTTAAAGCCTTGTTTACCAGGTTGACCAACCTACTGGCAAAGACCCATGCCCCATTCTTCGTGAGGAAGACCATGTCTCTCCCTATCAGTTTTTGCTCCTCAAACAGGGTCCCATGGTTGAAGAAATCCAAATCCTGTTGCCAGCACCAGCAACGCAGCCAGTTTTTAACTTGCAAAATCCATCTACTCCTCCTCACATCGTTCCCCCTCACAGGCAAGACTGAAGATGACCTGGGCTCCCAGACCCTCGATCACCATGCCCAGATGGTGCGTCCAACTGTGCAGCTGCTTTCCCTGAAGCCATTCTGACTTCCTCTTCAGAATGGAGAGCACTGAACCTGTCCCTCAATGGCAAGTATTCAGGAGGAGCAGGAGCCTGTCTCATCTTACTCTTCTTATGAGAAGTGAACACATTCTAGTCTTCATCAACAACGTTGGGACATGCAATTTCACATGGCACAGAGCCTTGTAGTAACTCTACTGGTGTGAGGAATTTGGTCTCCTGAAGGTGTATAGTCTGCTTGAGCAGCCTATCTCCCACTCATCTTCTCAAATAATGCATTGTTGAGTTACTTCCTCGTGCAGCTTCCTGACCTGACGCCACAGCTCATCAAGAGTAGCACACCTTCTACAGGGCACCTGACAGACCAGGCCTCATGGAGGGCCCCAAGCACTCCCTACAGCCCAAGACCTGTACAGTTGCATCAGCTGTCAGAGGAACTGCTTGAGTCCAAGCCCCTGACATGGGCAGTGTCAGAGCTAGCTCCAACAGCTAGTGGGGAAAGGGCTCTGAGGTGCATCCTTACCATTTTGGATGGAGTGTACGCTACTGGAAATTAAAAAAGCAAAGAAGATTCCTTCTTCTGCCTTCACGTGCCCCACTGCACAAACTTCTGCGTCTGCTCATTGTGCTCTGCGCCTGTTTGCTGTGCTCTAGGCCTGGCTCTTATTTAGACTCACCAGGTGCTTGACCCACCCTAATCAGCTGATTTGTAAGATTCTTCTCCTGACACAGATTTCAGACAAAATCATACCATACTGTATACCTGCAGTTTTGAATCTTTGTTTTTTGTATGCAGTAAGAAACAATAAACATTAAACATACAAATTTTGTTCCATATTGTCACCATTATTCCCAGAAGAGTAAATTTTTTAATTTATGTCACGATTTAATTAGTTTGTGTACTCAGCGTTAGAAACATCTGAGATATTCTTCGAGATGTTTGCATTTTAAGTTACAGTAAATTATCTCTTCAAATAAGGATAAAGAACTTCTATAGAAATGAACAGATTTTCTACCAACGTGTGTCAAGAAGTAACACATTTCCATACACTCACATACACTCCAAAGCATCACTTCAAAGCACAGCAAAACAACCAGTACCAAATGAACTCCTGGGCCATCCTGGCTACTCCGGCTTCTACTACAGACACGATATGAAGGCAGCTGAGGATGCACTCAGCTTTTTCTTACAGCACATAGCTTAAAACTTCTGGACTCAAAACATGCATAAGAGCATTACTGAGGTTCCATGATAATTAGGTTTTTGCCCCAAGTAAAACTTCAAATAAGTATCTAAAATGTACTCTCCTCAATCCTGTAAGGAAGCTGAGCTCCTGAAAACCTTTATTTAGTAATGGCACATGTCTCTAATGCACTTAGTCTTTACATGAAAAAAGAAGACTGTGACGTTTGATTCATTTTTTGTACTTTGGGGGCTAAGTAAAATGGTAAAGATTATATTTTTTAACAAAAGTATCATAGGAAAACATAAGCTTAGCTTGGTTTACCTGTATTTAAGTTACTAAACTTACAATGATAAAATACATTTTCTGAAGTAAGTAGCACTAATCTCACACAACTGGCCATTTTTACAAGTGTGACATTTGCTACTCTGAAGCACATTTTTGCAACTTATTTCTTTTTAATATTCATTAGATATTATCTAAAAATTTTTTAACTGATGTTTCTACGTGACTTCTTAAAGTTGAGACATTGCTCTTCACTTCGATGCTGCTAATGCAGAACATTATCACCACCCAGAAGTTGCTGTTTTACTCCCTTTAAACTACGCTTGTACTTAAATACTTGCATCTCCCAGAGTGGTTTCCCAGTTTTGGCTAATTCTGAGAATATCAGAAAGATACTGGACTCTGTGTCTTTCATGAAGTATTGACCTCCTACTATGCTTTCTAAAGACGGTATTTAGCAAATTTAGGATACTTGGAGATGAAGAAGACTGAGTATCTGTTTTGGAGAGGTAACCCTAGTAATACATAATGCCTCTGATAACTATTTTTCTTGAGATGTAAATGACACTGGAAAAGCCCATCAAAAGTTTTGTCCAAGAGAGCTCATATAGCCTTTCCTTAGCTTAACCTATGCTTTGCCTTTAAAGCCAGTGCTGTGTTAACAACCAAGACTTCAGTCTCTTCTGTGCTCCATCTTTTCTTTGTGTTGAATACAGAATCAGTCTTTATTTTGAGAAAAAATAATAAATCTGTAGCACATTCTTCAATTTTTTCTTGCATTTTTATTCAACTGTATTTCCTAGAGAATATCCATGTAACTGAACACAAGAATGAGTGAACAAACAAACAAATCAAACAGCATTCAGCAAAGAACAATGGCATCATTTCATCTTCTAAAACACGTTGATTTATTGTTTAATGGTTAGATTCACCACTAGTGAACAATCCTGTCCAAAAATTTGTACTGTTATTTAAACTTCTGTTTCGACCATTCCTTGTTATTCTGCATTACCATTGTGTAAAGACTTCAGTAAGATTTCATGCGGCTTTGCAAACATTCAGCCACACTCAGACGTGTGACTGGTGATGGTGTACTTTCAGATCTTTGATGGTAACTTTTTGTCTGTGTCATGCTACGTTAATTAAATTAAGATTTGTTCAGTAAATTAAGATCTGCCCCTGAGAATTCAGTTATTTTTATTCAGCCCACGGTAGTAGGGCTGAAGGAGTACATTCAGTTCTGCAGTGGAAAAGGGCTTTGTTACAGCTAGTGATCAAACTGGCCACCCATTAGGAAAAATGAATTGTATGGTTCATGAAAACAGTGGGAAAGGGCATCAGACAGCACCTGGTGCGAAGGATCAAATAGTTCTCACATGACCTGCGAGAACAGTCTGCACCATTGTTTGCAGGTGTCAGGGCAGACTAACAGAAAGCCTTCCAAGGGTTTGAAAGAGTCCAGAATCTTAACAGATACACTTCTACCCTTGTTTCATCCTAACCTTCTGCAATATACAGCAACCTGTAATATCTTAATGTGATTGAGTTACTTAGCCGATCAGGATTACAGAAGCAATTGATTGTCAGCCTCTGTATTAACTCGCTGCAATGACATAACCTCAAAATTCTGATTTTAACAAAAATACAACATTTTTTCCTCTCCGAATAATAAAATTTTAAATAAAGACAGGAACTGTAAACATATATTTAAAATCATGCACTCTAAATGCAGTTGAAGGTTAGTTTAGTAAGTAAAATTTGTAGTACCCTATAAAACCCAAATTTTTGCAGCAATTCACTTCAGGCACGTTATCAAGAGGATGCCAACAGATTACGTTAAATTTCTTCAAAGAAATGCAGTCTTTGCAGACAGATCTTGAAGAAGAAACAGAAGCAGAAATTTACATGACAAAAGTTTATAGGACAAACAAAACTGAACCTTCCACCTTTGCTCTATATTCCTCATTGGTGTATTAGAACTACAAAATCCACCAGGATTTTAAGAAACCTGCACACTTGTATGTTTTCAACTGTAGTTCAGCTGAAAATGTATGAGGCCTCATAAATTCTCCAACACTCTCCTCTGTTATGTAGTGTTTCAAGAACTATACTAGGCCAATGCAGCCTAATTCTGAAGCCAGCACCATTTAAACAAATGCACATGTAATACATTTGCTTAAAATTTACACGATTCTGGTCCTTGTTTCAATCAAGTGATCAAATGCAATGTTTGAAAGCTATATACCAAAAACGAGCAAAGAAATTTGAAGGAGTCAGAAGCAATGCCTTCTTCTGCTTCACTAGTTACTAATATTTCAGAGAAGAATAACTTGTCTGCTTGGAATGTTGATTGATTTTTGCAGTATGGAGCCTTGTACCTTCAATAAATGCAAAGACTGGCAAGTACTCCTACACGATACTAACACCAGTCAATGAGGCACTGCTAAACTGTTTCCTGGTAAATTTTTCATTTGGATTTACACAAAAGTGATTGATCTGACACAGAGGAAACATAAAATAAAAATAAATTAGCCTGGCAGGAAAGAGGGGGAAAAGGGGGGAATATGAAGGGGAAGAGGAAAGTGGAGAAAAGGATAAAGGCTGGAAAGTTAACCTGCCAAGGCTGCCAAACTTCTATTTCCTTATAAAATTTCTGGGACTATTGGAAATTTTTAAATAAGAAGCTTTGATCTCTTCTTGTCTGGTTCAACTACTGCTGTTCTGAACCATGATGATACAGTTACTGCAGTTAGATATATTTTAAAATAGACATGCTGTCTCTAAATGTCATGATTTAACAGTCATCGACTTGGTGTGCAAACAAACTTTTGTCAGTAAATAATTTCACAGATTTTTTTTTTATCAGTACTGTTAGCAACAATTATAGCTTCTCTTCTAGAATGGAGTATACTTTTTTACCTGGAACTCTGTGCTCATTAGACTTATAAAAGTTATCCAACGAGGTGCTAATCACACATGCACATTGGCCTGAAGATAAAGATATTGTTGCACGTGCAGTGTTTCTTCTGAGGACAAACATGGAAGCAGGAGTAATAAGCAGAAAACAAGCGTGCTATGGAAGTGTGATGTCGTTGGTTAATGATTAATGTTTGTCCCTGATTTCTGATATTACGCTAGAACAAAGCTGAACCTTGGCAGAGGTCAGAAGGAATTAAAAATCAAAGCAGTTCATCCAAGTTTGTCAGCAGGCAGTGATTTTATCTAACCCGTCCTGTTTAACCTGGAGGAAACGAGAACTATTGATCGCCTCCGCACTGCTGCTGCCACTGTTGTTGGTAGACTCTGAAACAGGGAAGCTGCTTCCTGGGCCATTTCCTTTGCACTGCACAGGAAACAGGCTGCAGCTGAAGAACAAGTTGCCTGAGTCTGCAAAAGAGGTAAAGAGTGTTTGCTTGCAGGACTCGATGGGTCCAGCAGTGCACATTAAGCACAGCTTGGCATGGGGAATTCAGAAACTTGGGGAATGTATTGTAGTTTTTGTAGTAAGACTGTAAATTTTTGATGTAAATGACATTGCACAGAGACTCTTCAGTTGCTGCACTGCCTTTCACTGGGCATTACAGGTACTCCAGAGGATCTCCTCTCAAGCAGGTTCTGAGCTGCTACTGAGTTTCTAAATTACCAGGTTAAAAAAAAAAATAAAAGATCTTGTGAACTATACGGTGCCTCTTTCACAATGGTGGTTTTCACTTATAGCTAATTCTGATCATTCATTCATGCCATGCATTTTCCTCTGCAAGCTGCTTTGGCCAGGTTTATTTTTCTCTGGAGGGCTACCTCAGTAACCACAGACTTGTTTCCTGGTACCAGCTCTGCAGCTGAACCTGTGACTGTGCCCTGGCCAATTTGTTTATGCTGACGTGGCTCTGAAAGATCAACCTCTGGAATGACCGTGACAGTACTGTCCCCCTGCCCCGGGTATAAAATCCTGAGACACAGAGCTGTCTCACACACCGCTTGCATTTCTGCGACCAATTCAGGAAAAAAGAGCATTGGCAATGCAAAAAACATCCCCCTGCTTTCCTGCTTTGACTCTTAAGAGCTGGCAAAATGGAAGCGAAGGAGTGAAAACAGTGATCGTGAAGTTGGTAGATGAACAAGCACTTGAAATAGCTCACGAGTGTCATTTTCATTGCTGTTGGTTTTCAGCATCAAGTTGAGTTGGACTCGGTGATCCTTGTGGGTCCCTTCCAACGAGGGATGTTCTGTGGCTCTGTGAGCTATCGTGCAGTTAAGGGAGTTACAAAAGTTACAGCTCCACAATAGTTTTATTCTTTCTACCTTGCCTGGATGGTAGATGCCTTTAGATATGGTGTTTACCTGACTACATGGTTTCTGAATAGCCAGAAGTAAGGATTCTATGGTCTATAGCGGCAAATGTAATTTAGATACCATCAAACTGGTCCATAAGAAAATAACGACTGAAAACTAGTTTCATGTGTCTGGTATTAGAGAAATCTTGTGTCTAAGGAAGGGATTAGACAGACTTTAGGTGCCCAAGTTCAAAACTGATTTTTAAAAAAAATTCACTCGGCAGCTGCTAACAGCTGAAGGCATACCTGTATTTAATACAAAACCTCTTCATAGGACTGCAACTCCTCTCTTGCACTTTTGCATAGGTCTGTCCCAGCCTCAGTACCCAGGTTGGCATCTGCCTCTAAACGGGTAAAACAAACATGGGCATAAATCCGAAGATATATGTAGCTTGGTCCAAAAGTAATGCCTCCTATTTATTTCTACGGCAACTACTACAGCTACAAAGAGCACAATAACACTACTTGATAGAGACAATTGTCAGCAACAAAACAGTATTTTTCAACACAGTCACCACCACTAGATGTGCATTTTCATCAGTGATGAGCAAGAGCTGCATTCTGTACTCATGAAAATCTGCCCCAGCGGAGGTGCCCCCCTGCTCCTGTCCCCCCTGCAGACACACCCCAGCACCCTCCCTGTGCTCCCAGCCCCTGGCTGGGCTCCATCAGCGTTCAGCAGCGTCAGTGAATGTCAGTGGGTGCCGTTGTTGCTGCAGGGAGGAATTCAGGGCCCCCCTCGGCTCCCCCCGCACTCCCCTGTCAGACGCCATGGGGTCCGAGTGCCCCTCTGCTGCCATCTGTCACACGGCCACAGCATGGGACGGGAGCTGGGGGGGAAGGGTCAGCCTCTGCTGCCGGACCTCCAGCATCTGCCTCTGGAGTCGTGGGCCAACATCATAACACAGGAGGCATTGTTTTCGGAGCAGCCCTGGTATACACACTGTGATACTGTTTCAAAGGCTCTGAATCGGTCCCCTCAGACACACACACATTATTACCGAGCTTTATAGCATGGGACTTTGCATGTGACCCCTGCCAGCAGTCAGTCAGCCTGCAGTAACCATCACCCAACACCGTGTTACCCACATCTGAGGCTGCAGCCTGTCCCTGCTGGATGCACAGCATGGAAACACTGACCCAAGCACGAAGCCGTTAGTTGCCTTACATTTGAGTGCTGTTCTAAGAAACTGCTACAAATATTACTGATTCTCTCTGTAAAAGAACACTTGCGAGGAAAAGTTTAAGTCCACTGCCTCCACTGGCCTCAGCTGCAGATGTCAGTCCGTGCATGCCCCAGGTGTGACTGCCTGTGCCGTGGGGAGAAACACCGGGAGCAGAGTCCCTTCCCAGTGCTCTGCAGCCACCCTGGTCAGTGTGGCTCAGTGTCAGCACAGAGCCTGTGACAGAGACGGGAACAGTGTCCGCCTGTCCGTGGCACCCTGCGGCCCCCTGAGCACTGCTGCCTCTGCAGCGCTCTCACCCATCCGCTCACCTGCAGCTTTCCCAGTGAGGGACATGGGTGGGCTGGAGACACCTGGTTTGTTCACAGCGCTGTCCCTGTCCCCTTTCCCCGAAAGAATCAACCAAATACGCCATGAAATGACAGAAATATTACGCATCTGATCAAGCAAGAGATGAACAAAGGCTTCGCAGTGAACCCTGTGGGGCATGCCCCACAGCCTGGCATCACTCTTTGACATCTTGCTTTTGCCTTACATGCAATTTCCCTCTTAAGAAAAAGCGATTTAGAGGCAGTGCACCGCACTGCGAGGCCGGATTGCTGATACACGAAGGCACCCGAGCTCCACTAACGGGAAACGAAGCGTTTCCACTCTCCGCGCGGACCCGCCGCTAGAGGGGGAACGGAACAAACCCGCGCAGCTCCTTCTCGCTCCGGCGCTGCCCCCAGCTCAGCCCGCTCCCTCCCGCACGACCCACGGTGCTCGGAGAGGCAAGGCGCGGTGCCGGAGCGGGGCAGAGGCGCGGGGGGGACAGGGCTGGCGGTGCGCGCCGTGCGGAGCGGCCGCGCATGCGGAACCGCTCAGCGAAGGGTTAAGTTTCTCGGCTCAGGAGAAGTCCGCTGAACTTTGCCGGGCGGATCTTTGTAGGACGGCTTTGTCACAACTTCGGGGGGATTTTCGTGGTTTTGATTTTTTTTTTGCGCTCGCTCGGATGCGGAAAAGACCGACCCGAGGCCGGGGGTGACCCGCGGGTGC
Organism: Penelope pileata; assembly: GCA_013396635.1. NCBI lineage: Eukaryota > Metazoa > Chordata > Aves > Galliformes > Cracidae > Penelope > Penelope pileata. The sequence continues at coordinate 131,610 of WBMW01001845.1, forward strand.
GCCCAACACCGCGCGGGCTCCCGCGCACCGCTCCGCGCGCCCCTCCTCGCCCCCGCGGCCGCCGCGCGCCCCTCATCCGCCGGGGCTGCGCGGGGCGGG
>WBMW01001845.1:132087-189752 GCA_013396635.1 Penelope pileata
CCTCGGGGCTGCGCGGAGGGCCGCGGGGCCGCCTCTGGGCGGCGCTGTGCGGGGCGGAGCGGGCGCGGAGGGGCGGCTCCGGCGCTGGGGCTCCGCGGGCCGCCCCGGGCTCGAGGGGGAGCGGTGCCGAAAGCGGAGAGAACTCGAGGGCGAACGTGGGGCGCGACAACAGGTGGGCTCGGAGGAGCGCTGGGCTCCTCCGTCCTCCGCGGTGCGGCGGGACGGGCCCGCAGCCGTCCGCGTGGTGCGGCCGCTGAGCGGAGCGTTCAGCGCTGCGCTTTGTTCCCTTCCCGGCGCCGGGGAGAGAGTTTGAAGCTGCTTCTCGGCGTGGTGTTAAAATAAGCGGTATCCAATTGCGACGGGAACGGAAGTGTGTTGGGGGATGCGCAGCGTGCTGTGCGGGAGGGCAGAGTGCTGCTGTGCGGAGTTTTGTTTTCTTTCAGCAATAGGCAGAAATAAACGATAGGAAATTAGGAAGTAACGGTACAGTTTATTTTTCTCACTTGTGTTTGTTCTGCTTGGGAAATGGAACAAGTGACAGTGCTGTAGCACAGCAGCGAGGTGTCAGGCGGAACCCAGGAGGCTTGCTGAGAAGGTGAAATTTCATTTTTCTGGTGGGATCACTGGGTTTTCATGTAGTGCAGAGATAATAGCTGCACTGTTCTGTTTTTGGCCAAGATAAAAGCCATGACTTAAATGCAGGAAAGAGTGCAGCTCTGCTCAGCCCTTATTTCTGCGAGTTCCAGCACAGGGGTCAGCCACGGGCTGTGTCAGGAGTTGGAATGAGGCTTTGGGGAAGGAAGGCCGTGCTGCCACAGCTGCACTGCTCTATGCATAGCTCTAGTGGGAGAGCAATGCCATGTGCCTTACCCCTAAAAGGCGGTGCAAGTGCTGCTGTGGAGATGGGCTCGGCGTCTTGTGCTAGCAGCTCATCTCTCGTGTCTGTATGTCACCGGCTGAGTTTAATCCAAGTAAAGAACAGAAAAGGAAAGCTTATACATAGGTGGTTCTTTTTAAAATCATGTTTTGATTTCAAAGACTGAAGAGAATATGGAATACCTGTGAGACGTTTGGTTTTCTGTTGTCGGTATCTTGCAGTTGAGAGTCCCATTAGTGTCCTGTAGGGTAACACTGCTCTGCAGTGCAACACGGCTTTATTTCTGCATGACCAGGGTTTTAGTGCTTCAGTCTGCATGGCTCCGTCAGGCAGAGGCAAACATTTCTTCGTCCATCCTTCCTCTTTTCTGGCTCTTACAGCATTGCCAGTGATCATTCTGCCTTTTCCATACCTGGGTTTCTTTGAGGCTGCTCACTCTCACTGCAGAATCCTCTGCCTGCCACGGCTTCAGTCTTTCCTTCGGGTGAATAATTGCTCTTTCCCTTCTTACCACTTTATCCTATGAGGAAGTTACAGATTAAGCTGATGTGACTTTCTTGCTGTCCTTCTGGATAGAAATTTTTTACGTTCTTAAAAACTGGAATACCTCTAGAACCTGGGAAATAATTTTCTGAGCATCAAAGCATGTGTGTAAAGGTGAAGTGAAAGATGAAGAGGGGAAACAGGGTCTACCAAAAATGCTTGAAAGGAGTACGCTGCCTAAGCTTAAGCAAATCTGTCAGTGCAGCATTGCCAGAACTCAGTGTACTGTAAATGAAACTAGTCACAGATGTGAAAACTTCAAGCTGGTTCTGTTTGTGAAAAGCTGTGGCAGCAGTGTATTGCATGTCTGTGGGTGCAGGAAGGCATTCTCATTCAGGATGGCAACGGTCACTCCTTACTGCTTAGAAAAAGGAATTGAGAATTTTTTTTCTTCAAGAATTTTTTGATAGGTTCATTTCATACCTTCTTCTGATCTGATCGGTGTGTTAATGTTTCAATTTTGTTTCTCCGTGCAGCTCTCCCAAGAATGTGGTTCACCTTGTGTGTCCTGAGAGTTGCATGTTGATGAGCTCGCCCTTCCCGAGCTGTGTGGCATACCTCAGAGGAGAGAAGTGGGTACCAGTGGAAGCAGCCTCCTCTTCAGCTCATGACTTCACTTTCTGTCAGGATTAGAACTGGAATTTTTAGCCTGTTGATCTGCGTTTGCCTAAACAACATGGTACCTAATACCAGCTGTAAAACGCTGATGAGGATTGCTTTTCAGCTTTCACCGTTTCTTCCAGATGCTTCTCATTGTGTCATCTTGTGGTAGCGTGCAGCAAAATGGGGCTTGTGAACCTGTCCTCTTTCAGGTTTAGCTGCTGTGGTGCTCTAAAAAGTTATTCTTCCCGAGCTTGCTTTCTAGTTTGAGAGTTCAGACAGTTGTTCAGGGATGCCAGTAAAAATAATTGCCGAAGTAATTTTTGGAAAAGATCTCCCAAGAACAGTAAATATCCCTAGGCAGGTGCCTTTACATATTCTCTAACCAAAATGCTTGTGAAAGCTTTTCACTGCTGTGTTAAAGAGAATCTGTGGTCTAACTGAGGAGGCAGTGATAATTTCATGTCTTTCTAGGTGCTGAATTTGCAAAAGCTGGCATCAGTAGTCGCTTTGAAAGTGGGTGTTGTTCACGCAGCATGGTAAAGTGGCATCACGGCGACTGTAACAGAACTTGAACTAATGAGGTGATTTATAGCCTTGTCATCACGGATGGTGCATTTCAGTCTTATCTGAAGATCTGTGTGTTGCCAAAGAACACAAGTCCCTGATAATTTTGGGAAGATTGCTGCTTGCAGTATATGGTGATTAAGACTTATTCGTCTCTCCGCTGTAGTTCCTGCGTTGATCCTGCCTGGTTGTTGTACGTGTGCTATTCTTTAGGTGGCCATATCACAAGCTCTGTCTTTCCCTCAGAACTTATTTGTAGTCACTGTAGGATCTCTTCTTGCTGTAGAATACTATGGGCTCTGATATTTTTTCACAGGCCTTCTTCCCATCCTCTCCCTTGCTATTTTTCTTTATAGTCCATCTATATGACTCCATTGTGGTTCTCCAAAGTCCAAAACTGTAACCCTGACTGCTTCCTGTGAATGCTCTGAAAGAGCATTTGGCTTAAAACCTCCTCAGAGAGCTCATCAGCAGTTAAGGATGACATGCTCAAGAAGTTTCAGTCGTTGCTATGTACTTTATTTCACCCTTCTCAGCTTAGGCAGCGTTACTACAATGTTTGTTAGTTTTAAAAATTCTGGAGTAGCTGAATTGCTGCTGGATACCCTCCCCTATCCTCCACCCCTTTAAGTAAACAGATAGAAGCTGCTGGGGAAACTGTACTTCCCTTTGGTAAGGCTGTCTCAAAACTTCAGTGTCTGCATGAATGCAGAGGAAAGTGCTCCAGCTATCGATTCTTTGAGTCTGAGAAGCCTAATGAAAGATAAGAGGAACTGTGTAGCTGGTCTGCATTGTCCTATCTCAGAACAGGACGATTCCTGTATAAAGACACATAAGGATGCTATGTGTCCTAGCATCCTGCCTCAGGATAGGAGCAAGTTACGCAATCCTTCCTATACAAGCTGGGGGTGGAAGAACAGCCTTAGATGCATTTTTAGATTATTATTGTACCAATCCTCACAATTTGTTGTTGTGTAAGTCTCCTAGTGGAATTTACTGAAAACAAAAAACAACAACATAGAGTATTTTGCTTCTGTCTGTAATAACAGAAGTCTCTGAGAAATCTTGTGGCTGTGCAGAGGAGTCAGTTTCGCAGTGGTGGTTGCTCCTTTGCTGTCTCTTGTCAGGTACAAGTGATTCTTGGGCTGAACTGATTCAGCAAGTAAAAACTTAATTCAAATCAATCCTGAAGTGTAGTTAAGTCCCATAAGCAGCTTCACTTGAAGAGCCAGTGTTACTGTATGGAGATGAATACCAAATATAGATAAGCACATTATAATTATTTTCTATTTTGGATTCAAATAAAAACAACATCATTAGCCTAACACAGCTTATTTTCTCAACCAAGTTTACCTTGAGCTAGAGAACAATCCTTAAATGCTGTTCATTTACAGAAGCTAGTGGAGTATTTCTTTTGATTCTGAATTTTGCTTGATTTAAGCCTTAGTGTGCATGGCACACTCTTAAGACAAACATTAGAAATCCAATGTTTCATAATTTAAGGAGAGGATTCCTTTTGAGGTAAGAATATTTTGCCTCAGAAATATATCCTTGGTGTCGTCTTCGCATGAAAATTCATTTTTAGTGCATTTTGTGCCTGAGCAAGGCAAACACAGCAACACAACACAGCATTCTCGGTCACTACCTGATGGGCAATGCTCTGAGCTTGGAACTGGTTTTTTTTTTTTTTTTTTCCCCTAACCACTTTCACACAAATTGCTTTGGCTTTTGTGGGACATATCCCCACAATGTGCAAAGCTGTTTCTGGAAATACATTTTTGAAACTCAGGTCTACCATGATTCTGGTTGATGATTGGAATACGACCAGTTAATTGCTCCTTTTTTCTTTGTTCTTTCCTATAAAGTGTATCAGATGGAAAGCACAAACATACAGCAACTTTTTTTTTTAAACAATGATTTTTTTAATAAGATCCCTCCCTACACTGCTTCGCACCCTAGTGCCTTAGACCACAGTTATTTCAAGCTTACTCTGATATTCTCATGTGTGCAAACTGCTTTTATGATTTTTAGCTGCATTGTCTTGAGCACAGATGATCAGGAGCGGTTCCTCTAAAAGCGATTGGCTTGTTATTTCTTTTCAAATATCCTTCCAGCCAAGCATTAAGGCCTGGCTGTTGATGGTCCTGTGAAAGCTTTTCTGCAGGTTTCATGCTTTCAAGGCATCGATGTGTTGTTTCAGACATTTCTGTGCAAATGACACAAGTAGTGATTGCTGCACCGTGCAGTGTTATTTCATGGCAATTGTTTGGAAGTAGTACCACGTGGCTAAAATGTGAATCATGGTAGAGTGAAACAGTAATAGGAGGAAATTGGGGCCAAATACGTGGCAGAAACACCATCAGTTCTGAGTCTGTGCACTGGACAAAGGTGTCTTGTGAGCTTTCCTCTGGGGCACTGCTGAGGTAGTGGTTCCTCTATTTGAAGGAAGCTTGCCTTTGGTTAACCCTCAGTCTCCTTTAGGTGGCTGTGGCTGCAGTATATCATCAGCTCATGCTCCGTAGCTGCTGTACCCCAGTTCCGTGCAATACCAACCTCAGCTCCCTCCAGTGTTATCAAGTCTTCACGTCTTCTGCTTTTGAAATAACTCCTGATACTCCAGAAGTACGTTTCCCAGTTATAGTTTTGCTAGGTATGTTGTAGTGAAGTAGGTGAAATCAGTGGCTTACCGGAGCTGTGAATACACGTCTTGTTGCTTTGTGCTCTTATAATGATCACACAAAAATATTAGGACATAGATATCATGACTTTAAATGGAGAATATCTGTAGATTTGTCTCCATCTCAGACTTCCTTCAGATCAGTGATGATGTTTTCAAGTTAAGTCTTTAATATCTTCTGTTTCTGTAAGTTATATGAAACTTAATTCTAGAATAATAGTATATGAGACACTTTTTTCTGTTGTTGTGACATCTGTTAGAATGTTATAGTCCCTCAGCTCCTGAGAACCTGTGTGTTGTTCTATTACAGAGATGCAGTATCCTAACTGTTTGATTTTAAGAGAGTAGATTTCTGTTTTGTGGTTCAGATAATTCAGGTGAATTCCAGTGCTTTCCCAAAATGAGCTTGTTTAAAATGGTACTCTGAAGGTAGGAAGTTTTGCTTTACCAATCTGGTGATCTTCTACGATGGAGTGGTAGCATCGGTGGACAAAGGAAGGGCAACTGATGTTGTGTACCTGCACTACCTCCAAGGCCTTGGACATGGTTCTGCACCACATTCTTATCCCTAAATTGGAGAGAGATGGATTTGAAGGCTGGATTATTTGGTAGATAAAGAATTGGCTGGATGGTAGCAGGCAGAGTGCGTGCTGTTCCGCTTAATAAAGGCTTAAACCTTGACTTGTTCTTTTTACTCTGTTTAGTTTTTCATTGTGTAGCGTACCTTGCAACATGAAAACATGCTGAAACTTTGTGTTCGTATATTAAGCTTTTATTGTACATTGGGCTGTATTTTTAAGTTTCACTTGCTTGCATTTTCTGTAGAGCATATCACCATTTAAATTCTACATTTAATGTGTTCTGTTTATTGTACAGTGCCCTAGCAGTGAACAGAGAACGTTGTCTAGTCTTACTGTCTTGGTATGCTGCCATCTGGTCAGAGCCTTATATTAAGAGTTCAGTGAAGTTAATATATGATTTGTGGAGATTTGCCTGGAAGTGACTATTGATAAGAAACTGGTACAGAAAGTGATTATGATGACTGCAGATTCAGAAAATGAGTCTTGGAGCCCAGTTTCCTTTATGCTTTGTATTGTGAATCTGTATAGGCAATGGTCCGGACTTGGATTCCACATTCCTAGGAGAACTCTGTTTGTTATGGTAATCTGCTTTCTTAACCACAGCTCATTTGTGCACCAGAGCCTCTTAAGCAGGGTGCTGCTGGCTCCTTTGTGGTCTCCATCTTGTTCATGTGGGTGAGAAGGAGAATGGGCTCTGGCTGGTTTTGAACCAAGCACTTTGTGGTTGCTGGCTGACTCTCTGGGTACATAATAGTAAGTCTTAGCTGTCCTAACATCAGAAGTCTCTCATGTGGGTTTCTCCTCTGCCTGCCAATTTCTGTGGGATTTCCTCATGCATGGACCTGTCATGCTCCCACTTCAATTATTTGAGCTAGCTGTATTTTTTTTTGTTCGTGAAATGATCATAGTTGCCTGTTGAAAACAACTGCCTTTAGAAAAGGAGCAAACATTACTGAAGAAATGAAGGTTGCAACTAATACTCTTTTCTGCATTGATGAATGCTTACACGAGAGAAGCTGTTCTGCCTTTCCCAGAATAGGGCAATGGAACGTCCTGAGTTGGAAGGGATCATTGACTCCAAAGGGTCATTGAGTCCAAATTGAGGCTCTACAGAGGACCACCCAAAATTCAAACCCTATGTCTGAGAGGGTTGTGCAAATGTTTCTTGAACTCCAGCAGCTTGGGGCCATGACCACTGCCCTGGGGAGCCTGTGCCAGGGCCTGACCACCCCCTGGTGCAGAACCTTTCCCTCACCCCCACCTGCCCCTCCCCTGACATGGCTCCATGCCGTTCCCTCGGGCCCTGTCGCTGTCCCCAGAGAGCAGAGCTCAGCGCTGCCCCTCCGCTCCCTGTGAGGAGCTGCAGGCCGCCATGAGGCCTCCCCTCAGCCTCCTCAGCTCTGGGCTGAGCACACCAAGGGGCCTCAGCTTCTCCTCACATGTCTTGCCCTCTAGACCCTTCACCATCTTCATAGCCCTCCTTTCAATGCTCTCTAATAGTTTTATATCCTTCTTACATTGTGCTTGTGCCATTGTGCTGTTTATATTGTGAATAACAGAGCTGGAGGTGAGGCCGCACAGTGCAGAACAGAGGGGACAGTCCCTCCCCTGGCCCTGCTGGCAGTGCTGGGCCTGCTGCACCCCAGGGTACCGTTGGCCCGTTTGGCTGCCAGGGCATGCTGCTGGCTCGTGTTCATCTTGCTGTCAATCCAAAACAATCTCTCATTGTGTTAGTGGGCTTTCCTGCTGTTATGATCCAATGTCACTTTATCATGACTTGGTCCTATAATTCTCGGAAACAGAATTAAGACTCAAAAATGGAGTCAAGTGCCTAAACAGAAGAAACTTTATTAACCAGAGGATGGATTCGCTATGGGGGAAGAGCAGGAAAAGGGAAGGAAAAAGGGAGCGTCTGCTGTTGCAGACGACGCTGTTACCGACAGGACGAATTCACAATGGGTGGGGGGAGAACGGAAAAAGGAAGGGAAAGGGGAGAGCTCGCTGTTACCAGCCCGCAGTTTGGGGAGGGGAGAGGGGGAGCAAGGGAGGCACCGTTCCTCCGCTTGCCTCGCGGTTCTCTCTCTCACACACCCCTCCAGTTGCACCCCTTTGTATCCCGTTGCCCCGTCGCCCACTCGGGTGGGGTGCATGCCCAGTGTGTGTTTCTAGGGGGCTCTGGAAAGTTCTGGAAGGGGCTTGGGTACTGTTGGATGGCTCCAGGGTGCAGGCTCCTGATTGGTGGAACTTCTGATTGGTGAACAGTGTCCAGTTGCCAAGGTCATAAGATGGCAAAGTCCTGCACCCTTCCCGCCACCCATGTTGAGACATATGCCTACATTCTTCTAGTCTCTTACACCTGCTTGTGCTGGTTAACAGCGTGCTCCTTTCTGAAGGGAATCTTTTCTACAGTTCAGAGCAGTGTCAAAAGGAGATAGACAACGACAAGTAGAAGGCAGTGAGAAAGCAGACTCTTTTGGAGAGTTTGTCTTGAAAATGACAGAAGGGTTAGGACTGACTGAAGCACAAGGAAACGTTTATGTAACTGGTTCATATGATGGTAGGAGCTGGTTGCTCAGTGCAGCTAATAAGTATGGATGGTTTTCGTTCCAAATCGTTGAATAACGAATCTGGGTTGTTCTCACTTCCGAAGTTTTAGTTGTTTCAGTCCAACCCTGTGTGTAACCATTGGGATGGTGAAGAGATGAGCTGCTCATGTGATGCCATTCTTTTCACCAATGGAGATCTACCTATTTTCAGTACTGTTTTATTTGTTAGCGCTTGGAACCTCATGCAATAGTATTTATTCTTGCTGTGGAGTGACAGCAGCATTGCCTTTCTTGCTTTTTAATAAAATCTTTATTTGTACAGCCTTGCAATATTTGAAGGTGGAGAGAAATGGAAGAAAGTTTATACCAAAATTATTAAAAACTAGTTGACTGGCTTTGTAATGCAGGTGATTCGCATAACTTTACATTGCATTCCTTATGCAAAAGAAGTGTATAGATTCATAGAGCAGCCTTCAGTGGTCTCCACTTAGACTAAGCGATACTTATCCAGGAAGCATACCTCCCATTTTGAGGACCTGAAAGTCCTTGCGTAAGAATTGCTTCTTTTTCTGAGAAGAATTAATGCTGTAAATTCTGGGCAAAGTCTGCTGATATTTATGGGTTGTGCAGCCCGCCAAGTTTTGCTATCTAGTATTTACAAAGCCATGCAGATTACAACATTTCAGGCAGAATTGGCTAAAATAAAATTGATGCATCTCAGTTCACTTTGAAAAAAGAAAAACAAACCACCCTCTGCTCCCAATTTGTAGAAAACTTTCAAACTTATTTTTTTAAAAATCTGCTAGAATATGATTTTAGTAATGAACAGAGATCCTGTGCGTTTTATTTTTTAATTAGACCTATCTGGTGTTCTTGTAACGTGCTTCTAATCTTTTTTACTAGTAAATCAACATTAATTACTGGCAATCAGTAAGAGGGGCAGTGTAAGTCAGCTACCTTCTAACAATGTTGAAACTGAATTTTGTTCATGTTAATTTCACTGTCTTGAATACTTAGAATATTTTCTGTGTTTATCTCAAATTCTAAAATAGTTTCACTGTTGAATACTACATTCTAAGCATTCTCTACTACTCTTTATAATGAGTAAGGAGAAAAGGTGAATGTAGACTGGAAAAACGAAAGGCTTTTGATAAGGGTTCCGTATGAAATTTTGAACTTGGGAATGGATTTCTGACACTGCTTTCACTGTCTTTACACTGCGTGAAATCTGGCATCTGTTCCTAGTTTGTGATACTGTTCTTTTTTAAAGTTAATTCTAATAGCTGATATATTGTACAATGGAAATTGCAAATATTTTTAAAATCTATGAAGACTTCCATACCTGTCAGTTTTTGGCACTGCTGAAGACCATTGTTGAATATTCTTAACTGTAGCTATTTAATTGATATTTTCCTTTCAAGCTGCATGTCCTATTTGAAACATTTGTAAGAGAGACATGATACATCTCATAATCTTTGGAAAAGAAGGCAGGTAGTTTTAATTAATGTCTGTTGTTAGTTTCCACAGTGGGAGGTCTGATAAGGGTTTCTATCTCCAGATAACTTATCTGCAAAGCTAAAGTAGCTCTGCTTTACTATTCTTCTAAAAATCACTCTTCAGTGTTCTGGGTAGACTTGAACTCTCCACCTTAAAAATAAATGACTGATGGAAGTATATAGTAATATATAAAATTGTTACTTGAAGATGAACAGGAAGCAATTTAGTATTTCTTAGCACACAAGGAGCAGGGAACTTAGTTTAAAAAGAATTCAGCCACTTAAAACACAGTAAAATGCTAAACTTACTGTAGATGTTTGAAGGTTTAAAATATAAAAATTTAAATGAAAGGTTCATCTCATAACAAATACGACATGATCTCCAGCTTCTGAAGTTTGTGTTTGGATGCTGGTAGTTGGCAGTATATGCCAATAAAACTATGAGTCTAAACACATATTTGGTGTTTTTTCAATGTCTTTCTGTCTGCCATTGGCTACTTCTGGAAAAGTAGTACTTAGCTTGATCACATAAGGCAGATTAGTGGTGTAATCTATGACAAGATAGTTGAAAAGCTAAAAGTTGGTAACCAATATAATACATTTCACTTGTAAACAGAGGTAAAATATTTCTAAAACATACGTGATTTGCAGATGACACCAAGCTGAGAGGAAATGTCGATCTGCCTGAGGGTAGGGAGGCCCTGCAAAGGGATCTGGATAGGCTGGATAGCTGGGCTGAGGCCAACAGGATGAGGTTCAATAAGGCCAAGTGCCAGGTCCTGCACTTTGGCCACAATAACCCCATGCAACGCTATAGGCTTGGGGCAGAATGGCTTGAAGACTGCGTAGAGGAAAAGGACCTGGGGGTGTTGATTGATGCTCGGATGAACATGAGCCGACAGTGTGCCCAGGTGGCCAAGAAGGCCAGTGGCGTCCTGGCCAGTATTAGAAATAGTGTAACCAGCAGGAGCAGAGAGGTGATCGTCCCCCTGTACTCAGCTCTGGTGCGGCCGCACCTCGAGTACTGTGTTCAGTTTTGGGCCCCTCACTGCAAGAAAGACATTGAGGCCCTGGAACGTGCTCAGAGAAGGGCAACAAAACTGGGGAGGGGTCTGGAGCACAAGTCTGATGGGGAGCGGCTGAGGGAGCTGGGATTGTTCAGTCTGGAGCAGAGGAGGCTCAGGGGAGACCTCATCGCGCTCTGCAATTTCCTGCAGGGAGGTTGTGGTGAGGAGGGGGTCGGCCTCTGCTCCCAGATAACTACTGACAGGACGAGAGGGAATGGTCACAAGTTGCGCCAGGGGGAATTTAGACTGGATATGAGGAAAAATTTTTTCTCTGAAAGAGTGGTCAGGCACTGGGATGGCTGCCCAGGGAGGTGGTGGAGTCACCGTCCCTGGAGGTGTTCAAGAAGTGTCTGGATGAGGTGCTACAAGATATGGTTCAGTAGCTTAGTGGATAGTGATGATGATAGGAGGACGGCTGGACTAGATGATCTTGTAGGTCCTTTCCAACCTTGTGTTTCTATGATTCTGTGAATGAATCAAATTTTAAACACTTTTTTGTCTGTTTTTACAGTTGCAGAAGAGGAGTATATAGTGGTGAGATAGGTATGAACAGCATTTCAACTGCTTACACATTTGGTAACTTTGAACTATGAGCACATGTGGTGTAGCAGGTTGTAGCTGAAGTGCATGATAGCTGTATTTTGGCTTTTCAAGAATCTGAAGGTCAGAGGTTATGTTGGGCAGCCTGTAAAGACCCAATTAGTATTATTCTATATTATTTTAGAATGGAATTACAGGCTATTATCTGAATAGAGAAACCTTTTTTTTTTTTTTTTATTTAATGTCAGACTTTGAAAGTACTGATTTTATAAAATGTGTACACACAATATTTAATGCAGCATTTGAAAGATTTCGGCCTTGGTTGTTTCTTCTATGCCACCAGGGGGCATGGGACTACACTTTTTTTCTTTCTGGTGTCCTATCATCTGCGTATTGATCACCTGTTCTTTTTCAGTTATTCTAGTTCATAAGTTTCTAGTATTTGTCTGTGAACTGTTTGGAATGTAGGATCTTTGCCCTTCATCTCAATTAACCTAGTCTGGATCTGTTGTCAAGGTACATTTTCGTCTTTTGGGAAACAGTAAAGTTTTACATGCCTTGTGTTTTAAAACTTGTTACTGTTTTCAGGGTGCATTAAACTAAAAACAAAACAATGAGTCAGCATTTTACACAGCCCAGAAAATGAAGGGAGAAACTTAGCAACTGTGAAGTTTAAAAAAGACTAACACTTACCTCCTGTGTAATTACAAAGAACTGCTGTAGAGATGAAATTACAGAAATGGCTAGCAGAGCTGAAGAGGATGATTGGTATCTCATATTTAAGGGATGTTTTTTCCTGCAGACTTCTCAAACTGAACAGAATTTAAAAGACAGTGCCCATCACAATTTAAAAAGAAGGCTTAATCCCTTGCAAACTACAGAAGTTGGAATTAATTGGCATTTGAGGAAGGCAATTTGTGTCTTAAAAGGAAAACACAAGAGCCTCAAGTGGGTGATTTTCAGAGGGAGGAAAAAGGTCCCGTGTACTGAGGCTGTTGCTAGTACTATTCTGTAATACTTTGAATGTAAAGCACTGGGTGCTAGGAAAATATTTAACTTATCATTAAAAAGTGTAGATCACAGAATATTTTTCTGTTGAATGAGTATTATTTGTATTCTGTGCAATGGGTGAAATGTAAACACTTGAATCTGCAGAAGTTTTTGTTGCAAGTACAGCTTTTTGACAGGACTTAATCAGACGTTGCATATTTTGGGGTCTGACCACAATTTTAACAACAGAGAGAAAACAGCCAATTCCTTTGTATCTTTTATTATTGTTAAGTTGAAATCATTCTGGGAAAATAAAGAAGTTATTGTTAAGATGAAATAACCTTAAAAACACGTTAAGTGATGCGGCCTCTTGTGACTGTGGAAAAGATAACACATTCATGTTTGGAAAAGAAGCATAGCTAAGATCATTTGAAATGGTTGGCTAGTACATCATAGAGCAGTAGCATTCCAGGCATCTTCATCTCCCTTGCTACCTCCTGCACTCCAACAATGTGGTAGCTAAATGCCATAAATTGCTTCATGCTCTCTGTCTGCCTCCTTCCTTCCAAATTACTTTGGAGCTATGACTTTCAGTGCATGTTGATGTTATCCTTCCAGCCTTTCTTTTCTGGTGTACACTAGAATTATCTATAGAATCCTGATCTCTAGCAACTGAATGTGATCTTGTAAGTGAAACTGTCAGTTTGAACTGTCTTCTACATAACTGTATTGATATTTGTCCAGTTCTACAGACTAGAGTGATCGGGTGGCTAAGGGAATCTTTCCTGTGCTTCTGTTAATTACCCTCCAAGTTTCACTGAGAATAACAAACAGTATTTGTTGACATATTTTGCATGTAGAGGGAAAAACTAACATTTTTATGTCCTTTTAATCCCATCATGATGTGACTGCCTTCAAAAAATGGCTTTTCCTTCTGTGTTCTGATGATGGCTAGTAAAAGGATAATTATTATTTTTTTTCTTGTAAATCTTTGATAGACATGAAAAATTTGAATTTGACATAATTGGTACTTGAAACAAATGTGACCTTTTAAGTGTGTATATGTGTATATATCTTTTGCTGTTTCTCTATGTTCTGAAAGAAGTTTTCATGTGTTGGTTTGATTTCTTATTTAGCTTGTCACTATATAAAACATACAATCATGATTTCCTTTTTTTGTGACAATATTACTCTTGTGAAATTGATTTAAAAGAAAAAGTTGAGAATTGGTATGAAAAATAATGAACTTTTTTTTTTTTTAACAGGGACAGCTTTCAATATTGCAAGAAAAAATAGATCATCTCGAACGCCTTTTGGCAGAAAATAATGAGATTATTTCAAACATACGAGATTCTGTCATCAATCTGAGTGAATCAGTAAAGGATGGTCAAAAAAATCCAGAGGCTATAAACTTCAGTCAAGGATCTCTGGAGCTCTTTCCCTCTGCTTCTGTTCTGCTTTCGGTAGATTCAGAGGATTGCTTGCTTGCTTCGAAAAGTGGAAGTCATAGTTCAGATGTGCAGGTAAGCAGCATGTCTTATTCTCCTGGAGTCCTAGCTGCTATTATCTTTTGTAATTCTGGAAACAGCTACGTATTGGTAAAAGCCTGGAACTAAGCACCTCATCTAAGATGTACTAGAACTGATACAGTGACTGTTGTGTTTAACAGAAAATGTTACGGACCCAACATGTCTGACTGCTTTTAAGTTCTTAAAAACAAACAACTCAAGATTAACCACTATTTTTTACTTATCGTCCAGTACTCTCAGAAGATCTTAGATTCTCAAATTCTTTCCTGAAATTTTAAAACTGATGTAAAATAACCTTGGAGTATTAGTCTTGAATTAAACAGGTTTTACATTTTGGGGCTATATGTGTAAATGAGTCTTGAGAAGGAAATAAAGCTTGCTTAAGAGTTAATCATTTAAAGCAATCTCTAGTATTGTGCTCCATTTTGAATATCTTTTGTATATTTTGGCATTCTTTTGAGTCTCGAGCTTGTATAGGCACTTTGATCAGAAAGAGGGAACACGTACCATGTAGACTGGTTGGCATGAACTGGTCAGGTTGAAGCTCTTAAAATGAAATCCTTCTAGCTGAATTTATTTTGCTTTCTGGTGATGCCTGTGAGTTCATTGACTCGTATATATTCAGTTTTAATGCAGTGCTTCAGGAGTGCTAAGAATACTGTGTGAAGTTTGTGATCTGTACTGTTTTTGGGAATCTTGTGGGAGTACTATAAATATTCATAGTACTCTAAAGCAAAGATTAAATTCTGAGTTCCAGCTTTCCCTCTCTCTAGAAGTGAAAGTATTTCTATTGTAGGAGAAAGACAGTGGACTTAAGATGAATAAGTACACATCTGAACAATTACAACCCCTGGTTAATCATTTATAATGCCTTTAAGCTCTTCAGGGATAAGCACTACCTTAATATGTCTCTCACAAAGTAGTTTTTTGAGGCAGTAATATCTTAACTGTTCATGTTTGTATTGCATATTAAGACCTTAAGTAATTTTAATGCTGCTTTTGTATACAGTTTATCATCCTGCTAATCTGATCCACATTGCAGTTGTGGAATTTAAGACCTTGCTGTTAGCAGAGTTCTGGTAGCACCAACTTAAGTTACTGTATTTGAATACCAGCTTTTCCATTTAATGATTCGTCGAAGATGATTTATTCTGCAAGTTCTGTTGATGTGTTTTTTTTACAGATTTTATAAAGACTGAGAAATTCTGAGCAAATTGTTTGAAGAGCGTTTTTGCAAATTTTTAATTTTTAAAGATCTTGTGTTTATTATCCGCTTTTCTTAAGCATTAACTTCAAAGCACAGATTTGAACCTTAATTTTTCTGTGTTTATCATTCAAGTGGTTATATGAGAAAGAAATGAGAGACTAGAAAGAAATGAAAGGACATAGATGAGACAATATTTGAATAATTGTTACAGAGAAGGAAGACAAAAGATACTTCACTGAATAAATTATGGAAATCCATAATTACAGTCAACCATAATGGTGGGGCTATTATGAGAATAGATTCAAATTGGGATTAAAAACATCTGTCATTTCAATGAAAAGTATTACTAGGTCTTTTTATTCTGAAAGGTTTATTTTCTTTGTGTAAGTTGGAGAAAACAATTTACGAATAATGTGAGAATCAAAAGATTGTTGGATAGGACCGGTGAACGTTGTTTTTTTAATGGAAAAATTGTAAACCAAAAAATGATATACTAAATTACTTATACCATTAGTTAGGAAGGATATTATAGTAGAGCTGTTTCCTGAAAATAAAATTAGATTAAGAATTTTTCCTTCAAATTAAATAGAAGGCTAACATGTACTTTTTCAAAAATCTGGAGATGAAACTAAATAATAAACTAAATTAAGAACTCTGGATAAAACATGACTATGCCTGGACACTTTTTTTAGGCTGTTGGTTCAAGAAGTGTGAGGAATCTGTGCTGTGAACACGAATCTTGACAGCCATCACACTGACATGAAAAATCTTTTAAGTGGTTGTGAGGTGTGTCCTCTTTGTCCCTTTCAACTACCAAACCGTCTGACATCATGCGTAGTAATGTTGCTCTGTTTAAAACTGAGCATAAGTCATTCGTAGTTATATATATATATATATATATTAAAAAAAAAAAAAAAAAAAAGNATTCTAATGCAATAAAAAAAAAAAAAAAAAAAAAAGAAAGTGGCCCGACGAGGCATGAACCAGAGCCTCTCCCCTGGTCTCTGGTTCCCAGGATTCCTGAAGGCCAGTCTTCTTCTTCCAGTCTGGGGTGAAGAAGGCATTCAGTAGCTTAACCTTTTGCATGTTCTGTGTCACTAGGTCACTTGTCTCCTTCAGCAGCGGGCCCACGTTTTCCCTGGTTGTCCTTTTGTTGTTGATATCCTTGTACAAGCTATTCTTGTTGTTTTTATCACTAGACAGACTGAATTTTGGCTGCGCCTTTCCTAACCTCATAATTTCATGCTTGGACAATGTCTGTATATTGCACCCAGGTTACTTATCCCTGCTTCTGCCCTGTTTGTGTTTTAGTTTGTCCAGGAGCACCTTGTTCATTCACACAGGACTACTGGCACCACTGTACAATTATCATCATTATAGAATGGTTTGGACTGTAAGGGTCCTTAAAGGTCATCTAGTTCCGACCCCTCTGCCATGGGCAGGGTTCTCACCCACTGGATCACGCTGCCCAGGGCTCCATCCAACCTGGCCTTCAATGCTTCCAGGGACAGGGCAGTCACAGCTTCTCTGGGCAACCTGTGCCAGTGCCTCATCTCCCTCTGATGGACTTCATGGCCCTTCTCCAGACCCACTCCAACAGCTCCACATCTTTCTTGTGCTGGGGGCCCCAGACTTGGGCACAGTACTCTGGGTGGGGCCTTACAAGGGCAGAGTAGTGGGGGATGATCACCTCTCTCTCCCTGCTGGCCACCCCCTTTTGAATGCAGCCCAGGATACAGTTGGCCTTCTGGGCTGCAAGAGCGCACTGCTGGCTTATGTCCAACTTTTCATCCATCAGGTCCTTCTCAGCAGGGCTGCTCTCAAGGAGGAGTTCTCCCAGTCTGCACACACATCTGGGATTTCCTCAACCTAAGTGCAACACCTTGTTCTTGGCCTTGTTGAACCTCATGATGTTCTTGTGGGCTCACTTCTCAAGCCAGTCCAAGTCCCTTTGGATGGCATACCTTCCTTCTGTTGTATCAGCTGCCCCACTCAGGTAGGTGTTGTCAGCAAACTTGCTGAGGGTGCTCTCGATCGCATTGTCTATTGTCATTGATAAAGATGTCTAAGAGCACTGCTCCCAAGACAGGTCCCTGGGATACACCGCTCTTCACCAGCCTCCACCTGGACATAGTGCTGTTGACCACAACCCTGTGGCTGCGACCATACAACCAATTCTTTACCCTCAGAATAGTCCAGCCTTCACATCCTGCTGTGCCTTGGCTTTCCTGATCTGATTTCTGCATGTCTGGATGGCATCTCTGTATTCTTCCCAGACCTCACGTCCCTGTTTTCACTCCCTGTACACTTCCTCCTTTTCTTTCTGTTTGATCAGCTTGTCTTTGTTCAGTCATGTCAGTTTCTTGCCTCTTCTGCTTGATTTCTTGTACTGGAGAGCTCTTGTGCTCTCAGAGAGGTGTCCTTCCAGAGCTGCCAGCTCTGTTCCATTTGAGTGTCCCTAAGGACAGTTTCCCCTGGGATCTCACCCAGTAATGTCTTAAGCAGCCAGACGTTTGCTCTTCTGAAGTTCAGGGTCCTGACTCTACTTTTTACATCTTCCTCAAGGTCACAGACTCAACCACAGCATTTATGATTAACGTCTCATTCATTGAGATGGATAACTCTTAAGCTTGGAGTAGGTGATCCTTGAACATGGTCTCTAAGAACCAGAGTCTGAACTCTACTCTTCTGTGTCCAGGTGTTGTGATCTTGCTTTTTTCCATCTTTCAGAGTGGAAACTGTAACATCTCCTCGTCATGACTGTGTTTGACCTTCACATTCCTAAGAACCCTTCTTTGTTGGTGTGTATGAGGTCCAGCAGAGTACCTCTTTTCACAAATCGCTGATGCACTCCAAGAACTTCTTGTATTTTTTTCTGCCTTGCTGTGCTGATAATAGGCATGGGTGAGCTGCCCCTGATTGCAACAACCAAAGTCTGCAAACATGATGTTCCTTCTATCTGTAGAGGGCCTCATCTGCTTGCTGGTCAGACAGCCTATACTTGTCACCCACTGCAGTGGCATCCAAACTGATCTTGTCAGTCCTTATGCATAATGTTTCAGTTGGCTCTTCATGCATCCCTAGACAGAACTCTGCGCTGGAGGTGCTCTCTCACATAAAGGGTGGTACCTTCTCATCTTCCTGGCCTGTCTTTTGTTTGTATGCCTTCATGCAACACTGTAGTCTTTGGAGCCATCCTGCTATGTCTCACTCTAAGCCCTTTGCTTTTCAACCTTCCCTCCCTGAGGGAGGAAGTCGCTGCCTTCTTCCCTCACAGATCTGCTGGTAACTCTCTCTCTCTTACTCATCGTTTCCTGTTGAAAGCGCTCCCCACTGTGGCAGCTGTCCAGCAGGCAAAGATCACTTTGTCCTGCCCAGTGAGACGTGTCCCCTCTTACGGGCAGAAACTGATCTGCAAACAGGGTGTCATGGTCATAGAACTCCAAATCCCGTTGCTGCTACCACTTCCTCAGCCAGTTATTGATCTGTACTATCAATGCTCTCTTCTCACCTTTTCCCCTCAATATTAAGATTGAGGACAATGCCACCTGGGCCCCCATGCCCTTGGCTACTGCCCCCAGAGCTCTGTGATCACTTCTGGTATTGTACTGGTTGCCCCTGACAGTATCACTGGTGCCCAGGGGAGAATGACGTGGGGGCAGAGGGCCATGGAAGCGTGGGTAGCCCCTTTGTAACAGCCTGGGTCCTGGCAGGGAGCAAACCTCTCTAGATGGCACCTCAGGTCGTAGAGACAGTTATTTTGGAGAACTCCAAGATCTGTTTCCTGAGTTGCAGTTCCCAAATCTTGAAATCAAAATCATGTAAGCGTGGTTTGGGATCTCTTTCTATCCATTATATATTACCTTACAATTATGTGTATTGCAGACTGTAAAAATTGGTATCTTGCAGAATGCAGGAACTTTCTTGTGGAGCACAGGCTTCATCCATGAGAAGGACTGATAGGAATGTGTGCAACTCTGTGAATTGTTCCTTCTTAAATAAATGTTTTTATGGTTGAAATGTCAAAAGAATTTTTCAGTCTTAAGGCCATTTACTGGTAACTGGCAAATTTACAGAGTGTGCCCTTCATTTTCTGTGAAGGATGCATTTCACAGAAGAATTCTAGTTCTTAAAAATCAAATTCTAGAAAAGCAAGAAAATATTATTAGCCTAATGTCCATATAACCCTTGTCCTCCTTGAACTGGCAAGACAAAATGCATATGCCTGCTAGCATTGCACATGTATTTTCTGTTAAGCACCATAATCAGTTCTGGCAGAGCTGTGATGTGATGTCATCTCGTATAGCTCATACATTTAATCTAGGCCCAGCTGAGGCACCACTAGCTGAAGGTTTATGGTGGCTTGTGTTCCAACTTGCGTTTATTTGCATACACAATTTTAGTTCTGAAAACAGTTTGTCCTTCATGTATTTAAATTACATTTTTCCTGAGTGTATGCCTTCCTCTTTGCTTGTTCTCACAAGGAGAGAAGAGATTCAAGGGCTTCTTTTTTTATTTTGAAGATATGAAAACTGACAATTCTGAATGCTGAATGCTGCACGCGTGTTAACTTTTCTTCCTAGCTCATTCATGAAAAATGCAGTCCTTTAAGTTGGGTTGGAGGAGCAGGTGTAGGAGTCTACCAAAAGAATAAAACTCATCCTTGATTGCTGTTTTCACTGTTGCCCTGTTCTGGGGAGGGTTGTGTAAATTTCACACAACTGGCGCTTGTTTTGGGGCCAACTAAGCCTCTGATTTGATTCAGAAATAAAAAAGAAGTTAGTCAAAAATAGCATTTTGTTGTTGTTGTTGTTGGCTGACTTAAGTATATTAGAATACAACTTCTGGAATGCATGCCTTTGCCAGATGCTCTGAATAAAATAAGAGAAAAAGAAGATTGGGTGTTGGATCAGCTCTGTGCTCCAACTGTGCAAATAAAACATGAGAAACACATGCATCTAATCAGTGTTTTGAGAATGCTGAATTCAGACTTCTAGAAAGTCTATGTCCTGAAAGCTGAAGGCAAAAGTGAAAAATGTAGTTTGATAGAAGTTTAAGCACCAGTTTCTCTAAAGGAACTTGGATTAGGATAGCTAATCACTACTTTCATACTGGCATATAAAAGAAACTGCTTAACAACAGAGCTGCGATGTTAAGTGTCAAGATTTTGATCTCTTTACAGTTACTGCTTTATTTAGTGTTCTATGATTGTTGTCTTATATTTGTGTGAAAGATATCCCATCTTATGAGATTTTTTTTTGTCAGTTGATAGGTAATTATGGTGCAAACCCACAGTATCTAAAGCTTTTAGAAACTGAAACTTTACCCTGATGCATCTTAAACTTGCACCTGCCTTTTGGCTGCTCTAAGTGCAGCATGATGATACTGTGATTCAGCAGTGTGTTTACATTGGCAATCACAAACACTGTGTGGTACAGAAAATAGCAGCCTCCAGTGGAGGACCTGAGATGACTGTATGCGGATTCTTGTCTTTTTAGGTGGTTACCAAAATAGTGTTACTTGCCTGGATAACTTTACCATGCACTTGTCATAGCCAGTGAAAAATAACACAGGCAAAAGCAGTATCCTGACAAGTGTCTGATGCTATTGCATGTATTTGTAGCCTTCAGTAGATCCTACATTTCAAGAGCTTACATCTCTGACATGAAATCAATGTCCTTGATTAATTGACAAAATTCTGTGCTGCTTTTAAGAGTCATAAGTAATTCCAGGGTTTTTTTTATACCTAAATAGTTAAGTCAGTTTCTGCTCTGCTAATTTTCTCACATCTTCCACCTGCTCTCCGTCCTTTACATTACCAGCTGAGATGCTCTTCCTCTTAATCCTTCTCTTGCAGCAGCTTCATTGTAGAGATCTGCCCTGCTTTTGTTTGTTTTCTGTGTTTATATACTCACTTCATCTATGCATCAGGGCCAGGTGTTACAGAATTGTAACATGTCTAGTGCTCAAGGCAGGAAAATTTTTGCCCAGATGTTTTTGCACAACACTGTCAAGCACCAAGGGCCATATAGAAATTATGCTAGAATAATTGCAGTTTCAGTGATCTTCCTTTCTACAATTTTGCAATTTTGTTCTGAGATCGAAGTTTGTTTCTTAAATAGGAAAATGTAGTTTATATCTTCCGACATGGTTCGTTTCTCTTCTTTTTTCTCGTGGGATTGTAAATACCATGAAATTTGTGTGCTGCAGAAAAAAAGAAACTTTTTATGCTTTTACGATTTCTGCTAGACTGCTGTAGCAACAACTCAAAATAGCTGGCTTGTTTTATTTGGGATGGTATGAGATGGCATCTCAAGCCTAATGTGCAGTTCAAACAAATAACTCTGTAGTTTGCTCTGCTTCATTTGTAATGAAATAAAATTGAAATTATTGAAATTCTTACCTTCCGAAAGTATTTTTAGGCTTTTAATTATCTTCTAAGTGCACAGCTTTGGAAGGAACTTCTTGGATTTAAATTGTGTCTTCTGAACGCTGTCTTCTGGTGTTACAGATGCTCTTACATTGTAAATTGCTTTGAAGCTGAGGAAGACTTTAAGCTAGTTGGTTTTGTGGATTTTTTTAAAATAAATTTGTTTACTTTTTTTAAGGTTATTTCTAGAATTTTATGGCTGTCTTTTGTGTACTTATTGTGAATTTGTAGCTACTTCTGTGTAGATTTTTAAAGGCAAATTAAAAAGGTAGTTTTTGTTAAATTTATTTTGAGAAAAATGTTAAATGAAATTCTTCCTAGAAGTATGTACATAATTCAAAAATAGGAAGAAAATTGCGGAGGTGTGCAAGGGTCTTCGTCTTACAATTCATCTCTCCCTTTGTAAAGAACAAGCTGATTCTGTATTATTGCTGGTTTTTGATCAGAGCATCTTTGGTTTAAATAGCAGCACTTTTTTTTGGATGGATTTATGTTTTATATTCCTTTTACCCTTTTTTAGATGTTGGATGTCTATGACATTCTTCCTTTCGATAATCCAGATGGTGGCGTTTGGAAACAAGGGTTTGATATCACGTACAACGAAAATGAATGGGACAGCGAACCGCTTCAAGTCTTTGTTGTGCCTCACTCACACAATGACCCAGGTAACACTTTAACTGTATCTATTCAGGTATCTAGAGGCTTTTGAATTCAGATACATACTGCCATTCCTGTTACAAATCTGTTTTTTGAAGTATGCTACATGGTATATTAAATTTAAGTCTAGCAAAACAGTCAATTTTAATGCCATTGACTACAAGGGAGAACTTTAACAACAGAAGTTGTGTATGTGTATCTTAGTTTCTAGCTGGGACAGAAGTTGTCCTTCTCATGGTGTCTGGTATGAAGCTATGTTTTGGTTCTAGATGAGCAAACAAGCTGATTACACACTGATTGTTTACACTTGTTGCCTGGCAGTGCTAAACAGAGCCAAGGATGTTTCAGTCTCTCAGCTTCTTGTGTTGCTCGGCCAGGGAAGGGGCTGGGGTGCACAGGGAGCTGGGAGGGGACAGGACTGGGGCAGCTGGCCCAAACTGACCAAGGGATATTTCATACTGTATGACATCGTGTAAATAGAAGGGAGGGGAGTTAGGTGAGGAGGGGCTGCTGCTTGGGGACTGGCTTGGCATCAATCAGTGGGTGGTGAGCCCTTGCTTTGTGTATAATTACTGTTATTTCTATCTACTTCCTTTTCTGTCTTAGTAAATAGTTTTTATCTCAACCCATGAGTTCTACTGTACTGTCTCCTAATTCTCTCCCCCATCCCAGTGGGGGTGAGGTGGTGAGCAAACAAGCATGTGTTACTTTGCTGTCTGCTGGGTCAAACCACAACAAGGTGTACGTTCACTGGTGCTGGAACTTCAGTGCTGTTATTGGAAGTAAATTTTCCATGTTGATGATAAACCCAGATTATTCATTGCTGCGTTAAATATAGTCTGTTCTTATTTTGACTTTTTTGAGTGTGTTAGATATTTAATCCTCAGCCTCTGCTGAAGTGATGTGCTTTTTGGACGATGTAACAATGGCAAATCTGACTGTAACACTTTCCCAACTCCTTTGCTACCTCTGTCCCCTACCCAAGGAAAACCTACAGTGGAATAATATAAAGTCATAAACTGAAACTGAAATCTAGGTATGTTTGTATAATTTCACATCTTCCTCCCAGCTAGATGTTTACTGTGTAAGAAAGTGGAAAAGTACCACTTTATTTTGGAATGACTCTGTAATGCACCAAAAAAATTAATTATACTGCTATAGCATGTTGTCCTGAATGTGTACGCTGACCATGCAATGTTGCTGAAGGTGCTCGTTATTGTGGAAAGTCACAATTTAAGTGACTCAAAATTTTTTCTACCCACCCCCCCACCTTTCTCTCTCTCTCTTTCTTTCTCTCTCAGTTTAATTGATGGTTTGAAGTACTTTGGACCTGACTGAAGTAAGATATGGTAGTTTGAACGTAAGTGACTGTGAAAATGCTCAATGCTCAGGTGTAAAAGAAAATGAATGCTAGAATTTGGAGCGGCTGTGTTATCTAGTTATAACAGTTGAAATAATGTACAGTAAAGCCATTCAGAGAAAATAATCACAGTATAAACTTTGATCTGCCTTTTTGTTGAATTGTCTTTAAACTTGTGTCAATTTGCTTCATCCCTGGTTGTGTTCCTGAAAACTTTTCCAACAGAAGCTCTGTGTAGTCATTTAATGAGTGTGAAACCTTGCTAAAGGAATGTACAGTACTTTCTAAATCTCTCAGTCACTTATAAAATGGGTTATGGAGTTCACTGCACTCACTTCTTTCTAGTGATGCTAGTAGGGTCAAATCCTAATGGGAGGAGGTAGACTGAGATCTTGTTAGAGGCCAGCTGCCGAGTCTCACTTTCGTCTTCAGATGATTTTAGCTAGATTGAAAACCTCTGCACAATGCAGACTGTGGTAGCTTTATGGGAGCATGAGTCTTGGCAGGTAGAGGTGGAACCTTTAAAGAGCTTTGCTTATACTTTTCAGGTGTCCATTCAATTTGGGAGGTTTGGTAAGGACTCAGTGTTCTAACATGGATTTCTCTTCAAGTGCAATCTGTGGCAGTGTAGGCATAGATATTTAATTTACATCTTCTCTGCCCCTTTTTCAGTAGAGGAGATGTTTTTGTCACTGATAATTAACTTTCAAACCATTTGTTTTGATGGACTTATCTAAACTTAACCAGTAGATAGATCCTTTCTTGTTCTAATGCTAGCCTTGCTAACTTGATATATCAAAATGGTAGCTTCCCTCCTTTTCCTACTCTGAAGTATGCTACTCATTTTACTATTCATACAGATTCCATAAAAGAATAGTTTTTGACAAGGTCAGTTTTTCTTTTTTTTTTTTTTAACATAACCCCTGGTTCTTTCTCTACAGGCTTTAGTAATCATTGCCTTTATTATTAATTTTTTTTTAATCCTTTCTCTAGACATTGCATTTGTAAATTTATTCTATAATGGATCAAATGGGTCTGATTTCATGCATACTACCTGGTCTCTCTCATCAGTGCTCTATACAGAATTGAACAATTTATTTTGCTGTTCTGGAAGTTCTCTTGGGATGTAACCTTCAGCTTTCTGACCTCTGGCCTTACATCTATAGATAATATAATTGCAGAATGGCTTGGGTGGAAGGGACATTAAAGATCATGTACAAGGGGTGCTCAGTAAGTAATGCCTCTTGTTTATTTCCATGGAAACTACAACAAATACAAAGAACACAGTAACGCTGTTTGATAGAGCAAATTTTCAGCTACAAGACACTAGTTTTCAGCATAGTCACCACCATTAGCTGTGTCACCAGCGATGAGCAAGAGCCTGCATACTGCGCTTGTGAAAATCTGCATGGCCACCCAGAACGTGGCTTGTCTTTGCCATCAGTGTTGCCACTGTTGGTACACACCACCCGCTGCCTCACTATGCTCACATCTACTGCTTTGGTTTCCAGAAGTGTTTAGCAGTCATCAGTGAATGTCAATGGATGCCATTTTTTCTGCATGAAGGAATTCAATTCCACACCTTTGCTTCATATACACTTCCATGTCAGAGTGCCCCTCTGCTGCCATCTGTCACGCGGCAACAACCTGGAACGGGATATGGGTAGGAAGGTTCAGCCTCTGCTGCCATCCTGCCAACATCTGCCTCTGGTGTTGTGGGCCAACATAATACAATAGGAGATGTTACTTCTGGAGCACCCATTGTAGTTGGGTTGGAAGGGACCTTTTAAAAGTCATCTGGTCCAACTCCCCTGCAGTGTACAGGGACACCTACAGCTAGATGAAGTTGGTCAGAGCCCCATCCAGCCTGAGCTTGAATGTCTCCGGAGACGGGACATCCACCACATCTCTGGGCAACCTGTTCCAGTCTTCACCACCCTTGCTGTAAAAATTTTATTCCTTATATCCAATCTGCATCTCCCCTCTTTTAGTTTGAAGCTATTTCTACTTGTTCTGTCATCATAGATGATGCCAAAGAGTATATCCCCTTCTTTCTTCTTATATTCCCTCCCTCCCCCTTTAGATGCTGAAAGGCCGCTATCAGACCTCACCGACGTTCCAACCCCCTGCTGTGAGCAGGGTTACCAAACACTAAATCAGGCACTAGATCAGGTTGCCCAGAGCCCCATGCAACCTGGCCTTGTGCATTTTTTCCCTCATCTTGTGTGTTTTTTCCATCAGTCTTCTCAAGGTTGGAAGCTAGCTTAGCTTCTTCCCCTTGTTGGGACCTAAGACGGGGCTCTTGGTTTGCCTGTGTTGCTGTATGATGCCATGCATCAGTTTCTCTCTGATTCCTGAATGCTGTGCATCCTGGTGACTTCCTCATGCAACCTGGCCACCTGCTCAAAAAGTTCGTCAAATTGGGCACACATGCACCCCTGACACCTCCTGCTATCCTCAGGCCTTTGAAAGACTTCCAGATTCTGGAGTTCACCACAACAGAAGGCCTGGGCAGCTCTGATGTTCCTCGGGAGGTCTGTCTGGGTGCAGGCCTAAGCCCAGGAAGGTTGTGACCCTCTCTGTCTGGGTTTCCTCTTCAGCCTGGCTGTTGTGATAGGTGGTCATCATATTTGCTTCAATAAGCTGTTGGTCCCTGCTGCTCTCATAGGAGAAAGAGAGCAGGCTGCCAGCTGCGCTGCCTGGGTGAGGTGCTGTGCAACCTGCTGCACCACCCCCCGTCTGCCTGCCCAGGTCTCTGTGCTCCTGGTTGCTCGTGCTCTCTGGGGCTGCCTTTCTAACTGTAGAAGTGTGTCTTAGTTTCTGCTTTTGTCATAGTGTCTGGTATGAAGCTACGTTTTGAGTCTAGGTGAACAAACAAGGTGATGACACACCGATTGTTTACACTTGCTGCCTGGCAGCGCTAGACAGAGCCAAGGATGTTTCAGTCTCAGCTTCTTGTGTTGCTCAGCCAGCGAAGGGGCTGGGGTGCACAGGGAGCTGGGAGGGGACAGGACCGGGGCAGCTGACCCAAACTGACCAAGGGATATTTCATACTGTGTGACATCATGTGAACAGAAGGGAGGGGAGTTAGGTGAGGAGGGGCTGCTGCTTGGGGACTGGCTGGGTGTCAGTCAGTGGGCGGTGAGCCCTTGCTTTGTGTGTCACTTTGTATATAATTACTGTTATTTTTATTTAGTTTTTCTTGTCTTAGTAAATAGTTTTTATCTCGACCCAGAGTTCTACTGTGTTGTCTCCTAATTTTCTCCCCCATCTCACTGGGGGTGAGGTGGTGAGGAAACGAGTGTGTGTTACTTTGCTGTCTGCTGGGTCAAATCACAACAAGGTGTTAATGCCACTGCTCGTGGCCCTACCCATGTCTCTTCAGCTGCTCTCGTGAGGACCTGGGACTCCTGTCAGCTCGGGACTGCTCTCTCCTCACCCTGGGGTCTCCTCAATTTCAGAATGCCCCTCACACATTGCAGATCCCTTACTGCGCTGCTGCAAAATGTGCCTGCACTGGAGCTGATTGCCTCGGAAGATCTGTTTAGGTTGTTGCCTGTAGAGAGGAAAAAAAAAAAAAAGCAAGCAAGAAAAACATTATTGAGTTGCCAGAATTATTAAACTTCCAAGACAGGTAAGGCATAGATACAACTCTTATCTTCACTAGAGTTGACCTCACCAACCCCTTTTCTTGATTAACTTCTTGCATTGTCACTTGGAAAAGTTGTACTTTCCCAGTATGAATTCCATATGTACCCAGAAAGTATGTTTGCAGTGTGTCTGTCTTTTAATTTTACACGTGAGTGGTGGTGTCTCTTGGTGCGCTTGAGAGCTCCATTTAATGAAGCTCATTCTATTCTGCCTTCTCCAGCAGTGCTCTGGCCCTCTTCCAGACACAGGGGTGTGGGCCATAATGAAATTTGCCTCTGAGATGGATTTTTATGAGCAGTCAGTAGTTTATCTTGGAGGGAATCAGTCATTAAATCTTCAGTAACGTGCTTGTTCTTCCAGCTTTCTGAAAGAAATCCTCTGTGTGGTTACCACTTAAATAATAACATTTGAGGAATTCTGTGAAGTTATGAGACTTGTCTCTTTTCCTTTTGCAATTTTTTTTCTGCATAGATCCTTTCATAAGGACTTGTCGAAAGTCTTACTTGATGTCACAGATAACTTTCACCTTCTGTCTTACTGGAGTCCTGTTTTGGCTACTACCTTGAATATTAATATCTAAGGGCTACATTGCTTAATATAAAGTTATATTTATAAAACGAAATATTCAGCTCCTTGTGCATATGTAATCTAAATGTTTTCCATCACGTTTGGAGTTCTCTGATATCAGATAGCGTTAGACTGAGATACTATCCTGTTATTTGTAGCCCCTTCCATCACTACAGGTGTGATTGTGTGACACTGCTTATTCTTAGCTTTTGGTAGAGCGTTACCACAGAAATCTACAGACTTCTGGTAACAGCATTTCAGTGGAATTGTCTGCAGTATGAAAATGCTTATTAATAAACATGGGAAATAGAGAAAATTTATCTGCAACAGAGATGCAAAGTCTCATGTATGGATAATGGTTACCTTATCCCTTTCATACAGAGAATTGAAAGGCATGGTGCAAAGGAAATGCCTTCTGGTGAAAAAGCCATCTGATACCAGGAACCTATAGTGTAACAATATGCATGAAAAATATTTGCCAATACATGGGCTTGCTTGGTAAAGATATAACTATTAGCTCCAGAAGGCTTAAATTGTCATTGCATTTTGTATTTTCACAATTGAGACTGCTTTCACTTTAGCTTTTCACATAAACATTTATACTTCTGAAATCTGTAGCTGAAAGGTAAAGAAACTGCCTTGACGCCGACAATCTGTAATGAAAGAGAAGGTAGTTTTTAGTTCTGGGCTCTCTTTTTGGGGATTATACATGGTCCGATGCTCTGAAACACTTGGTATTATTAGGTCCTGGTAAATTTGCCTTGCTGGCTTCCACATGAACACTACCCAGCCCTAGAAACTTGGGATCCCTATGATTATTTCTTCTTTATTCATTGTTTGGAAAACATATCTCTCGCACTTGGGGTCAATGGCAGGCATAATTGTCTTTCATTTGCAGGCTGTCAATGAAGATTAGAACACCTCACTAGCATGAAGTCAAAAGACTTCAACGATAACTGGCCAACCCCTGTAGCATTCAAGTGTACATTTTCAAATTCCAGGAATTGAAGTTCTGCTACTTTTGTTGCAGAGACTATTTTAATTTTCTTGGAACGCTGTACAGCGCTAACTGAAATTCAATGGTTTTACTTCAATTCTGTCATAAAATTAGTAAATTAATCAAACTTTTTTGGTTACAAGAAGCAGTATTGAAATGTGAATTATAGGCTCAGTGAAATCAATTTGATCTACTTAAGTTTGAGGTGCAAGCTGCCCTCAAAAATACTTTAATCTAGTAACTGATAGTATTCTAGCCATTCACTAGATACATCACTTCATTGAAACAGATTTTGTGAGAAAGTAGAAAGGACACATTTTTCTCTTAAACATGAGAAGATGAGTTCTGGTAGTAAGCAATTGAATTGTTTTCAGCAACATCTGTATTTCTTTTCGTGTAAAATTAACCACTGAAATGAAACAAAGACTTGCAACCAGTGTTCAACTGCTGTTGGTAGTAATGCTTTTGTGTTTTCGGAGTGGATTTTTAATTCTTACCTTGATAAACTTATAAAGTGTGTTTCTTTAATAAGGTTACTTTTTGTGTAATGCTAATTTGTCGACTTGTGTGTTCTAGAGCTTCAGGGAGGATGTGAGCTAGACGGTATACAGAAACGCTTTAGGATTTTTTTTGCACAGCAGTTGTGATTGATAGAGATGTTGAAGAGCACTGGTCCCAAGATGGACTTCTGGGGGATACTACTTGTCACTGACTTCCACCTGGACACAGAGCCTTTGACCACTACCCTGTGTCTGCAACCATCCAACCCATTCTTTATCTACCAAATAGTCCAACCTTCAAATTCATATCTCTCCAACGCAGAGATAAGGATGTGGTGTGGAGCCATATCAAAGGCCTTACAGGAGTCCTGGTAGATGACGCCAGTTGCACTAGCTTTGTCCACTGATGCCATCACTCCATCATCGAAGGCTGGCAGATTGGTGAATCGTGCTGGCTGTCTTGGATTGCCACCTTGTGTTGTGTGTGCCTTAATGTGTCTTCCAGGAGGATCTGTTCCATCATCTTCCCAGGCACAGAAGTGGGGCTCACCAGCCCGTAGTTTCTCAGGTCTTCCTTTCTACCTTTCTTAAAAATGAGAGTGATATTTCCCTTTTTCCAGTCACTGGGGACTTCATTCAACAATGACTTTTCGTATATGATGGATTTGTGGCTTGGCAACCACATCAGCCACGCCGCCTGGGATGCATGTCATCTGGCCTCATAGAGTTGTACACATTCAGTCTTGTCAGACAGTCTCGGAGTTGCTGTGCCCTTAAAATGAGAGGGAATTTGCTTCCCCAAACCCCACCTACTGATTCTGGGATGTGAGGTTCAGAGGGATAAGAGAGACAAGAGACACTTGGCTGCCAGTGGAGGTTGTGACAGAGAACTCATTGAGTACCACAGCTTTCTCCATGTCTCTTGTAATCAGTTTTGCTGTCTCATTTATCAGAGAGGGCACACTCTCTTTGTGGCCTGTGTCTTCTGACCAGTGTACCTATAGAACCCCTTCCTGTTATTTTTCACATCCCTCACCAAATGTAGTTTTATCTGTGCCTGATCTCATCTCTGCATGTCCAGATGGCATCCCTGTGTTCTTTAGAGGCCACACATCTCTGCTTCCACTGCTTGTACATGTCCTCCTTATTCCTCACTTTGACCAACACATCCTTGGTCAGCTGTGCTGATTTCCTGCAGAAACTCAATTTATAAAAGTTATAATCAATACTAAATTTAGATGCTAAGTATTTTTTTTTATTTTGAAATCTTTTATATTTTTCTAACTCTTTTGAAACAATATTAGCTAATTCCAGAACAGCTTAATTCTTTTAAAGCAAATTGGCACTGTTTTAGAATAGCAGTGCCTCCACACAACAAAAATAATGGGGGAAACTGGTAATCAGAGTTGAATCACTAGGAATCTGGATAAGCCCTCAGTTCTTATGGAAGCTTTCAGAACATCTTAAAATGAGATGCTGTAGGGCTGACTTGTAATATCACTTGCTTTCTTCTGTAGTTAATGTGTATTACTTAAACTCAGCTGCTGAGTCCCTTTTAGCAACACATTCTTTCATGACTAGCTGGTATGACGAGTAGGAATATTCTGCTTTTGTGTTAATTAGGCAGGCTTATCTGCTTCCTTTTCCCAATTGGAATTACAGAAAGAAGACAACTCTTCCAGGTTCTGGGATGGAAGATGCATGTACTTCCTCAGACAAGGTTTTAGGGAGAGGTTAGGGAATTTCATGGATGGCTCTGCAGTGTGTGGCCTGAATGCATGGTTACCGAGATCTGCTTCTCATTGACTTGATACCTTTTCTAAGTCATTGCTAAGAAACCTCTCATAAATGATGCTGAATGTGTGCAGCAGGGCCTACTGCTGCTGAGTTTGCCCACATTTTATTTCTTTACACTCTAGGTTTCTGCAGTACCATTAGTGTCTCTTATCTTCTCTTTAAGCCGTGTATGTATAATGTGTTGCTAGTAATTGTTTCAGTCCAGTCATTTTACAAAGACTAGAGTGACTGGGTGCTTTATAAGATTTGTAGATAAAAGAGAAATTGAAGGAAAGGTTATGTGGATGTATATGATGGAATAGATCATAGGCTGGGAAGATGCCTTGTTAGTAGATTCTTCTCTCTTGATGGATGTTTTCCTTCTGTTGAGAGAGATGAGCAAACCTCATGGAAGTTATCAAGGAGCATGAATTTGCAGATATGCTATGTCTTCCTTTTACTACTTCATTTCTGCTTAAATTATTTTAAAAAAAATTAAGAAGGTAAAAATTTACGTATTCTCAGCTGATCGAAGTAGAGTGTGTATTATTCTTTGTATTTATACTTTAAGATAATAAAACATCTGAGGTTTGTAAAAAGAAACTCCCAGAGAATTTAGCACTATGAGCTATCCACAGCATGTAAAATTCACCTTAATTTCATTTAATTTTTTCACTGAATGGGAGGAAGGTAGGGTCTTTAGCAAGCAACTTAAATTTCAATTTTTTTTTTTTAAACTTAGGTTGGCTGAAGACTTTTGATGATTACTTCAGAGATCAGACGCAGCACATCTTAAATAACATGGTTATAAAATTGCAAGAAGACAACCGAAGGAAATTTATATGGTCTGAGATCTCTTACTTTTCAAAATGGTGGGATGGACTAGATAGCCAGAGAAAGGATGCCGTTAAAAGGTTTGAACACCTTTGCTACTTTTTACATTCCATGTGGTGTGTTATGAGACTTCATGTGCAATTGACTACATTGTAAACTTGGTATTTCACTTGTGATGCAGCATTACTGGAGTAAGCACACTGCTCAAGTACTGTTTTTTTACTTTCAGAGCAGCCCTTTTATTTTTTCCTTCAGTTGCAATATACTTACGAAATGAGAGATTTTTCCGTTTTGAATGTGTTTTTGATAAACGTCTGGCAATTTCAATTGTAAAGTAGTATGTCCCCTACAGTCTACTCATTTATTTTAAAAATCACAAAATGTAATACAGAAGTAAACAGTTTGCCTGGACATTGAGATGACAAAGCATGCTCTTTGATAAATTTAAAGTAAGGATCTAGTTAAGAGTTTTGAAAAACAAGGGTTTTTTTTTAGTATGCTTTGCTTCAAGGCTGGGTCAAGTAGTCTGTACCTCATCTCTGTCATGCCCTTTTTCTCATTTCTCCCCTTCAAGATGCAGCATACATTTGAAAGCCTAACAGCTGCAACGCTTAGGTAACCCTGGAAATCTTGAAAATGACATAGAAAAATATTTTAAAAATTATTTTCAGTGCATGAATATATTTGTGAGTTCTTTTTGGAGATTAAAAAATACCTTGGGACACAATAACAAGTAAATGATACTAGGGGAGCTACAAGCTTTCTTCAAGGAAATTGGATATGAGGTTAAACAGCTGCAGCAGTTACGGAAACTGCTCCGGAGGTTGTTTTTCTGTATATTTTACAATACTTTTATTGGTATTAGCTATATTGTATTCTTTTAACAGTTACATTCTGGCGTACAATCTAATTAATGAGATTAAATTATTTAATTATAGGGACAGTCTAATGCTGGAAACATGATCATTATGTTCATTGACATCTTAATAGGGAAACTGGATCATCCCGTGATGTGTTTGAAGAAGGCATTTTAATGAGTGAGATGGTCTGAAGCCTTTATAGATGTAATAAACTTTGAAGTTCTGTCAAGCTCTCTAAAACTGTAAAAAGAACAGTTGATCAAGAACGGGAGATAATAGTAGTGCTTTAAATGTGCCATGTCTAGGTATCTTGCTTGATTGGCCTTCAGCACTGTGGCACATACGCTGCTTTATTTTTGCAATCTATACAAGAAGTAGCTGTCTTCCTGGCTTAAAAAAATAAAATATATATACCACAGTAGAACTGCTAGTTTTTATTGCACAAAGACATTAAGAAATTCAGTGTTCATGTATTTATTCTTTTTCTGTTTGATTAAAGAAATAGAGTCCAGTGATGGAGGTAGCGTAGTTTAGATTTTGTCATTGTTTCCCTTGTGTCTATTGGGTATTCAGAAATTGATTTTAAAAGAATATTTTCATATGCAAGATTCTGAACACAATTCACGTAATTTTCAGATTAATAAAAGATGGACAATTTGAAATAGTAACAGGAGGATGGGTCATGCCTGATGAAGCCTCTCCTCATTACTTTGCTTTAATTGACCAACTGATAGAAGGACATCAATGGCTAGAAAGGAACTTGGGTATGTAGATTGAATTAAAGTTAAATGCATTAGTACAGCTTTTCTTATTTTTTGTAATATATTTCTCATGTGCTTAAGAGGCTTTGCTTACTCTGCTTTTCTGAAGTGTTAAATCAGACCTTTATGTTGAAAACTGTAAGACTGAATCTAGTATTTGTAACTGCAGTTTGCAGATGAAAAAAAAAGTTCCTAGATGAGTGTATTGAAATAATGTTCTGTCCTAGCATGTTTTATTGGTCTTTGAAAGTTGTGTGTTTGAAAATCATAACAAAGGCCTTCAAATTCTTAAAAATTCGTATTTCTTCTGTGTGTTGTACTGTCTGCAGACAGAATATTAATTAGGCTTTTATATAAGGTTATTTTAAAAAAAAAGAATCTTATTAGTACTTGTAAAACCTAAACCAATTGTAGTATTAAAATTGTTTGCATTGAGAAAAAAAAAAAAAAAAGACAACTCCTCGCTTTCAGATCTTTGAAGAATTACTGCAGTAAGGTTTTTTTGGTTTAGCTCCATAAGTAGAGAGAACTCCTTTTACATGGGAAATATTTCTAAAGCAATTTTAATGATAATGTAACGTTACTTTATTTAATTAAATGAAATTATTCTGAAAAGCTGTTTTACTATGTCTTTTTTAAACTACAATTTCCATAAATACATCGTCTCATAATTATGAAACTGGGAAATGAAGGAGTAGTCTAGTAAAAAGGATAAGTTCCCCACTGCTTGTTTGTTTGCTGTTCTTTTTATCTGATTGTTTTATTATGTTTTTGATGAGAGAGTAAAAATGCATCTATGGAACTACTTTGAAGAATTAGTTAAACAAGAGTTAGATACAGCTTCTTTATTTACTAGTATGACATTCAGTGAAAAGGCAATTGTAGTTAGTATGATTCTAATGATTCCCAGCCAATTAAATCAATTAATTTTGTAAGAAAAGGTACTCCTAAAGCCAATAAAGGTTAAAATTATTTAACTTACACTGAAAATTCAACAAGTTACAACATCTGTCTTCATCTGTTCATTTTCTTTCAGCTTTTCATTCCTGTTGTAACATCTGAAAACTACTTAAATGAAAAATAAGTTTAATTATGTTTCCGTGTAAAGATGTTTGAGACAAAATGAAAATAGTGCTACAATGTAGGGTACTCTCATGTTTTTTGATGTCATTTGACAGAATGTCTTGCCTCTAGGATATTTTATTTTTTTTTCTATATGTTTCCATCTGTTTAATCCTAGATTCCAAGGTGCTTCACAGGAGAATTAATACTCAGCTGTGTATTTTCTTCTATCTTCTTGAAAATTCTATATTTAATGATCTGATTTGAACTATATTTGTACAGCGTTCTTTGAGTCTACAGTACATTTTTTTCCTCCCCTTTAACTTTTTACTTCATCAACAGGAGTAAAACCAAAGTCTGGTTGGGCAGTTGATCCCTTTGGGCATTCACCTACAATGGCCTATCTTCTGAAGCGCACAGGATTTTCAAATATGCTTATACAGAGAGTTCATTACTCAGTTAAAAAGCATTTTGCAACTCGGAAGACACTAGAATTTTTTTGGAGACAGAACTGGGGTATGTGTTTTTCCTTTATTTTGTTTATATACATTGAATGTGGAGGTAAGTCAAACAAATACTCTGAAAATCTTCACAGAACAGGTTGTTTAGAGAAACTAGTCTAGATCTAAAAAAGAAACAAGTTTTAGACTTGAAGTTCCTTTAAAAAAAAAAAAAAGAATATGCCTTTCATTTTGTTCGGGGATTTTCTGTTTTCTTTGGTGACAGAAAGGAAAAGTGAATACCTGTGTGTTAGGGATTAAATATAAAAGCTGTAGTGTTGCTATTGCTCTTCTGATCTTCACTGTGTTTTTACTTTCATTTTCCTTCTCTTATCCCTCTCACAGAATATATGGGAAGGGGAAAAGTTTGTTATGGATTTTAGTTTTTCTATTTCTCAGTTAACAACTTTGAACAAAGGTTCACCTTCCTTTCAAGTGTATAAAGTACATCTTATTTTTCATATAATTGCTTTCTCATAAATAACACGTTACACAGTTTGAAAGGCTTCAGAAGTAATATGGTCATTGTGTCTTAGCATACTGGTGTGTCTGTAAATGAATGTACTTTTCTATATGAATATTTTGTTTAGTGTACTGCACCAGATTCTAATAAGCTATATGGTGAATGTATGCAATGAAATTTTTTTTTTTTTTGCTTTTTTAAGATAAACTGATAGATCACTGTTTTATCAGTACAGGGTGAAATGAGTTTATTTTCTACTTGCTATTGAAAGCTAGTGACGATTTTGAAGCTTTATAATTTCTGTGTTTTGTTAATGGGAAATTGTGGTGAGGAATGTGTTCAGAGAAAGCAGTCTGCTGCAGAAGCAAACTTTTCCTGAGAAAGGTAGAAAACCATGAAAGAAATTGTCTGTTGCAAACACTTCAGAGGTTTTTTTTTTTTTAGTAGTGGTATATGCCACTTAGTTTACAGATCACTTAATTGCCTTGCCCTTTTAAAATCGTTGCATACATAAATTGTGTATGGTACAGTCTAGTGTTTGGGCTTCAGAAGAAGGCTTTTCAAAAGAGGTCCCTGATCAAAGATCATGACATACTCATCTGGCATAAAAGGTAGATGTAGTTAGTACTTGACAAAGAACTGCTGTAGTTGAAAGGTAAATATGTATATTCATGGCTAATTACCTTTTAAATCGTAATAGTAAAATGTTAACAAAAGACCTGGAGTGGAACAACGAAGACTTACTCTCTTAAAGCTTTGAGGAGAATTTTCTTCCATATTATTGACATATTTTTTAGGAGTTGGGTTCTTTGGCTCATCTGCAGCATTCCTCCTTTTTTTTCCTAGCATAAAACTACTTGAACTACTTAAGGCTTAGTGAAGTAATCAGCATTTACAGCAGGCATGTGCGACCTGCAGCCCACATGTGGCCCGGCACTGCTCGCAGTGCGGCCTGGCCCCGGCTGCCAAACCAACATGGTGGCAGCTCTCATCTGCCAGGTGTCCCAGCACTCGGCAGCTGGCACTGTCTGAGCTGAAGGCAGGACAAGCAGAGGGGCACAGTGCAGTGCTAACTCAAGCTATGCAAATAATTTTGTGCGTTTTGATACATTAGCTGAACAGTCCTGTGAACAGCGAAAAATATGCCACCTTGTTTTCCGTTTCGATGAAGGAATTTGAGAATAGGTTTCAAGATGGCCAAGGAAAAAAATATCATCGATTTTTTTAGTATATTTGTGCCTCCATTTTCAGTAGACATGAGTACATTACCTGCAAATTTTGAAATTGAATGTATTTTCAACTCAAAAATTTGATCGTGTCTCTCTAATGGACTTTTATAAGACCTATCTTACCAGAGAAATATCACGAGTATTCACAGTCACGACTTACTCACTTCATTGCTTTTTGGCAGTATGTACATTTGTGAACAAATATATTCAAGGATGAAACACAGGAAGAGTAAAATTTCATCAAAAATCTCCGACAAACACCATGAGAACTCACTAAGAATTGCAGTCACTTCTATCAAATCAAACTGAGGCATTAGTTTCACAAAAATAAGGTCAAATATCCCACTAGCTTTATGTTTTTCTTGCTTTTTTAATGATTTAATTAAAATATATATATGTATATACAATGTTTTGATAGTTAAATACAATAACTATATTATCTATTTTATTTGTGGCCCAAGACAATTCCTCTTTACTCACTGTGGCTCAGGCAAGCTGGAAGGTTGGACACCCATGATTTAGAGGTTTTACCTTGTGAGTAAATGTAAGGCTCACTTAAGATCTACAAGAACTTCAGGTTATTTTTGAAGTTAAATTTTGAAAGACCTTCTTTTGAGACTTGATGAAATTTGTATAGATCTCTAATCCTGGTGGGATAAACTTAAGAGAATGGACTGACTAGTTGGAAAATTTAAGGTTTCAAAAATGGTCTCAAGATTACATAGAAATATATGCACTTCTGTGTACAAATGGATAGAATCTATTTACAAGTATGTAGAATCATACATCTAATGAAGTGTGTTCAAAAAATTAAGATACTGCTAAAGCTAATCAATTCAGATATTATACTAAACAGAGAATAACAACATCTGAATTTTTTTTGAGGGACTGCTGCATTTGCTTTAGTTTTGCTTAGTTTAAGAATTTTTTTTTAATTCACTTGAGTTATAAAATGATTTTCATTCACCTCTAAGCTTTTAGAAATAGTCAGATTTATGCGAGTGCATAAGACTAACATCTTGTTCATGTGTTTCCAAAGCAGCTAGTGCTTCATTGGGATTCCAATTTTGTTGTATCTGTTTTTAGCTTCTTCATTATGTAAAGCATACACAGAAAAGTTTCTCTTCTACTTAGACGCCAGATATGGATATTAAAAGCAAGAAATTGCCTTGGTATCATGTTTTTAATATAGTTCTTGGATTGAGGTTGTGGAACTGATCTAGTTTTGGAAAATTAAGAGTTTATAGTAAAGGTGTGCTTTATTTATTTAATTCCAGATTTGGGATCCAGTACAGATATCCTTTGTCATATGATGCCTTTCTATAGCTATGATGTTCCTCATACTTGTGGTCCAGATCCAAAAATCTGCTGCCAGTTCGATTTCAAACGTCTTCCTGGAGGAAGAGTAAGCTGTCCATGGAGAGTTCCACCAGAAGCTATTCATGCTGGAAACATTCAGCACAGGTACGGTTTTTGCAAATTCTGGAAGGAAGTAACTTCCAAGCAACAACAACAAAAAAAAATAGAAAAATGTGCTGGTCAAAGATGATGACTGTGATTAGTTTGAGTTTATATAATTCTTAAGTTATAAGTCATGCAAAAATAGTACCTAGTGTTTCCTCTTAAGTTTGGAGCACAACAGACAGTGAAATTTGAGAAGAGATAATAAGTAAGGAATATGCGTTTCATTTTTTTCCCATTTCTTGTCACATGAGTTTGCAGCTTTTACAGGCTCTAGTAGAATGCGGCTTGTAGACATGTTAAATTTTTTATTTTTTTCCTGTTTAGTTGGGCCTTGCTTAGAGAGCCTACTGCAGAACATCCACTAAAACTTGTAACTTGTTGATAATGAAACAGAGAAAAAGAAATCTGCAGAAGTGTCTGTTACTAAATGTCACTTCGATTCATCTCACTGTTTCAAATACTTTCCTTTCCCCATGTTCCCCCCAGCCCAACCCTATTCAGTTTGATTCTATCCACATTGGGAATCCAAACGGTTAAGTTAAGGTTTTTTTGTTTTGTTTTCTGAGGTTTTTTTCCAGCATCTATTTTTTTTTTCACTTTGTCATTTTGAAAGTGTTTTATGGTGATAGCATAAACCTTAAAAGAATCTAGAATTGCATCGACTTCTGTAGTGATGGTTTTGTTTCATTTCTGCGTGAAATGAAGAAATGAAAGTTCCTTCCCTACCACTTTTTACCTTTTTTACTTAATTTTTTAAAATACAGGTTAGAATTATCGTGTAACTGGATACGTCTGAGGATTTGTATGTGGTCAGGACAGTGCTGTCAGTATCACTGGTACTGGTACTGCTCTGAAGTAACAGAATAATGCAAGTTGAAATATGTAAGTGACTTTTGCGTACAGATTGGTTGTTTAGCTCCTGCAGTATCAGAATAATGGTAGGTGGTCCTTCTAGTAGAAATTCTTTGATACATTCTGAAGTGTATTCACAAAGCAGAAAAAACAACAGGCATGGAGTTAGTGCCTTGCATATTTATCAGATGTCTTTACTGTTCTTTATTTTGTGTTTCCATAGTTTTGGGCCACTTTGAGGTCTAAAGCAATAACTCATGAGCTTTTTATAGTGTTTAAGCTCATGCTATAGAAAATATGAAACACTGTTAGAGAGTTTTTGTTAAGGGAAATGGAATCCAAGTCTACAGTTGCAAAACTGTGGTATGTACTGAGTAATTGATGAATACAGCATGGAAAAAGAGAGCTTTCCTGATTTCTGACTATAAATTTATCTAACTGTAATTGAGATTGGTCCAGTTCCCTTAATCCCATATTGATTTTGAATAATCCACTGCAAAAAGACTTCAAGTACAAAATCCAATTGTTATAGGTGTATAGCTTCTGGCTTACTGTAATTTTTGTGAACAGACAATGATTTGTTGCCTGCCAGTGGAAAACTTAAGAGAGATAGCACAGTTTAGTATGCCATAACTCGAATATGGTGAGATATTTTCCATGGTAGATTCTCACAGTGCGTGGCTATCTCTCGCCCAGGTTTCCTAGAGTGAACAAGTCTGTGTCCTGTGTCCTATGTGTCTTGTTTGAAAAACAAAAAATTCTGATCCAACCCAATTCATATTTCAAATTAAAAAATTGAGTTGCTTTACTACTGATAAGAATCAAATCTTCAAGTTTTACAAAGCCATTTACATTACCATTTTGAAACTAAATAAATTAGAAGGAACTGCTGAAGTTTTTTTCTTCAGAAAGATATGGTCCTGTTTCTATGGTCCTGCCTTTGGGCCTTGTATCATTAAACAATATGAGTTCAAGAGTTGGAAGTGTCTGCAGGTGTTCAGAATTATTGCACATTGCTGATGACTGTGACAGATATATTAAGAATATATTAAGAGCAGAATGACTATTAAGTTTTAGTCTAGATACTGATGTTTTGAAGAGAACTGCTGTCATCAGAAATACGATTTGTAATGATGGCACATTAAAAAATATATATCACTATTGTCGTATTTTAGAACTAGAAATGATAGGCAAAGTCATTTTCTTTGAAAGTAGAAAAATGAAAGGTGAAGATGACAGGGTAGCAGTAGCTATCACAGAATCGTTTTCATATACTGAGGGCTTATCAATAGTAAAGAAAAGGTCATGTCTTTAGGTCAAAGTTGCAAAAAGAAAAACCTTGATTATGTGTCTCAATTTGTTGAGACAAATATATATATGAGCAACAACTGGTTTAACAAATACTTGAAACATGTAGGCTGTGAGGATAATGTAGAGAGCCTGCTTGGAATTCATTTTAAGCTTTGTTTTTTTAAGTCTCAATTTATCTCTGAGCTTTCAAGATGCTACTTTTGCATGACAATCTAAACTAGACCTTGTATAAGAAACGGTTCTTTCATCATTTTGCATGGAATCAATTAAATAAAGGTGGCAAGTATTTGGTGAAGGTATCATCAAGTTGAAGTATATCACCTCTCAGTATGATCTCCAGAACGTGTTTTTTTTTTTGGTGTTAGTTTTCAGTAGATAACTGGAAACTGTAGGTAACTTCTGGTATCTCAACATGGAATTGGATCAGGATGGTGGGTACTGTCTAAGGAGAAAGTAAAACTAACACAATGTCTTTGAGTTGTGTGCGTGGCTTATTTACATTTATAACACTGAAATTAAAGAAAATGTTGGAATATTGTAGAAAACAAACTTGTCTGCTCAGACCTGTGTAACAGAAGTTCTAAAGTTCTTATGCAGAAGGAATACGAGAAATACGGGAATAACTGGAAAATCTACATCATAGATTTCAAGACAAGGTTTCCAAGACAAGGCTTTTTTTAAGGTTAAGGGAGCTTGGCTGTAAGAGAGGTAAAAAGTTGGCTGAACGAGGAAAAGTGATTCATAATAAGTGGTCTTCCCAAGAAATCTTTTTTGCAAGGCTGAAGTTCCTCAAAGATTAATTTATGGACAGTTTTTCCATCAAGGACATGGAGATATGAAGTACGGTGTCCAAGCGAATTATGGGAGGGGATGAGAAGAGCTTGCTTATTATTTTAAATAAAGACGGGAGGATTAGGATTGTTATCTAAATATAAAGCAGGTAAACATAATTTAAACTGAATGTTAGTTTTGGCACAGGAGCAAACTGTTGCAGACTGACCTAGTGTTTAAGATGAAGCTTGATAAGCTTATTGGAGGATTTAATTAGCATAGCTTCTGCAGCAAAAGTTGGTTGAATGTGGTGCCCCAGTAGAGGGAATTGCATGTAGCTTTTGTTACAAAGTGAAACAGAATTTTGTATGTCTTGTTTGGGTCACCCTAATGCATAGCTTGGTATCCAAAATTTGTTTCATCAAATACTGATCTTTATTCTGTTTTCTGAATTGTATTTTTTTTTCCAAGGGCCTGGATGATTTTAGATCAGTACAGAAAGAAGTCAAAGCTTTTCCGTACCAAAGTTCTGTTGGCTCCACTAGGGGATGATTTCCGTTATACTGAGAGCTCGGAATGGGATCAGCAGTACCAGAATTATCAGAAGCTGTTTGATTATATGAATGCTCATCCTGAACTGCATGTCAAGGTAAATAAAAAGCTTTTTCTGGTTTGTGGAGAAAACAGTATTTCTCAGTATTGTGAGATTCAATGGAAAAAAACCAAGTAGCTCCAAAGGAAAAAAAAAAAAAAAAAAAACTTGCCATTACTACTATCTGCTTAAAAATTTTAAGTAATATCCAAACAATTTTAAGTAATATCCTGTCTGGACGCCTACCTGTGCAACCTGCACTAGGGAACCTGCTTTGGCAGAGGGGTTAACTCAATGATCTCTTGAGGTCCCTTCCAACCCCTACAATTCCATGAAAAAGATTTTAGAAAATAATTTTTCAGGTTTTATTTTTCTTAGTACTCTTTTTTTTGCAGGCTTCAAGCTTTGTTATTTTAAGGCTCACAGGGTTTCTTTTTTATTTAGAAGTTTGCTATTTGAGGTAATTGTTTGTATTTTCTTATTAGAAGTTCAACTTTTGTTGTTTTGCTTGGATCCTCTTGGTTTCGTATCCTCTGGTGGTGTCCAACAAAAAAAAGAAAACCGTGAGGCCATTATCTAAGATTAACCTGACTGCAAAAGTAGTGAATTATCAGATATGACAATATTTTAAACCATGATATTTGAGTGTTACTGTACATATTCATACATTCTAATGTGTAAACAGGGTACTTCAGAGTGTTTACTGTAGATGCTTTCTGTACTGTGTTATGTTTTCATCATCTGTCAGCATGGGAATATGAAATAGTGGAGCACAACCTTATTTTTTCTTGAATATCAAGTGAGACCACTATTGCTTTTTCTGTATTTGGATTTCTTAAGCCTGGTCTCCTTTATTCACATTTTTTTTTTTTTTTGTCAGTTTATGTGTTCAGTGTATTTTTACCCCACCTTCTCT
Organism: Penelope pileata; assembly: GCA_013396635.1. Taxonomy (NCBI): domain Eukaryota; kingdom Metazoa; phylum Chordata; class Aves; order Galliformes; family Cracidae; genus Penelope; species Penelope pileata. The sequence goes on from WBMW01001845.1 coordinate 174,861, forward strand.
CAGATCTCCCCCATTCCTCGAATCCTGCAGATTCGAAGTGCATTACTTCTTCCTGCTGGCTTCTAGTCTTGTGCTCTGCATAAGGGGGATGATCTCTTGGGCTCGCAGCTTGTCTGGGAGTTGGATTTTAGCATCTCTTCCCTGCGGGGTATGGATGACGGATGACATGAAGAATATGAATGTTTGCTGCACCTTAGTGGAAGGAGAGAGATCTGGGGAGTACCCTTTGTCCCTCTTGCAATCACCAGCAATAGGCTTTCTGTTGTCTCATTTCCTGCTAACTAGAGTTCTGTGAATTTGTTACCGGCACAAAAGCTGCAAGCTCTTGCTCTGGTTTTGTTCATCAAGGACCACATCCTGGGTTCCGCTCAGGCATTGTTAAGAGTCTCTAGAAGTCTACTTCCTTAGCCCTTGCTTGCTCACCTCGATTAATGCCTTGGGGATCACATCAGCCATTGGGGTGCTTGTAGAAGTAACAAGGCCTTTTTCTGGTTCTGAAGACTAAGACACAAAAAGAAATCCTCTCATTAAACTACTTGATACCTGAGGTGCTTTGTTGAAATGCAGCACCATTGGCCCCACAGCCTGTCTCCTTATTTGTTTAGTTTTTTTTTTTTTTAAAACCCTCTAAGCTAATGTTACTCCATTATTTTCCTGAGTATTTTTAAAAATGACCAGAAGATAATGAGTGTTTGTACCCCTCCACCGTGTTACAACTAAAAGAACAATTTATTTGAATGCAGATTCGAAGGGGAAAAAAAAAAAGATTGAAATGCTAATTTTTTTCTGATCAGTGATCATCTGGAGTTCTACATATGTTTTGGATTCTAGAGTACAACAGTGATCATTTTGAAAATGCAATATTAAGATAACCATGCTTTTGTTGTGTTATATTAAGTTTCTCGTTTAGTCCAGATGTCTATTTACATAATACTGAGATATTACTTTGCTCATGTATTAGATTTAACACAAAACAATAGTTTTGATCCTTCATGAGATTTAATTTGTGTTTTGTATGTATTGATGCATACTTGAACTGGTAAAATGACAGTTTCTCATATTTCTCAAAAAGGAAATTCGCAAAGAACTTCTGGAAGAGCTGTTACCCTGGAAAGTGTGCAGGGAAGCTTTGTAGCTTTTTAAACAAGAAGATTTCTGTTACAGTTCTGCTCTAGGACAGGCATATTCCTGGAATGTGTGCGCATCATTCTCTTCATATGTCTGGGCAAAGAAATTGGAACTATGTCATAGTCGTTTTAATTTTCTTTTAGGCCCAGTTTGGAACTTTATCAGATTACTTTGATGCTCTTCGCAAAGAAAGCAATTTGGATGAAAAGAGCAGCAGTTCATTTTTCCCTGTTTTAAGTGGAGACTTCTTCACCTATGCAGACAGAGATCATCATTACTGGAGTGGATACTTTACATCACGACCCTTCTACAAGCGGCTGGACAGAGTCTTGGAATCCTACTTACGGCAAGTACTGCTATCCAATAAGTGCATAAGGTGTATCTTAACTTGTGCAATAGCTGAATGTATAAATAAATGTGTTGGGCAGATGGAAAACTAATGGAAATCTGTGCTTTAAATTTACTTGCAATAAGGATAGCCTCCCAATGTAGTTTTAAGTACGATGATTAGTCGATTTACCTCACATTGTGATCAGACTGCAGAAATACAGGGATATTTTTTCCATCCAAACAAATAAGTAGTTCTAAGGTATTATTCAAGCGACCAGCAAGTCCTGAATCTGTGAAAAATAGCATGTAGCATGCTTTTTATTTCTGTATTGGATCTGAGTAACTGTCAGATCAGTCCTTTCTTGGAGTTCTGCAAGGACTGTCAGAGGCAGTTCAGAAGCAGCCAGGAACATGGTGTGATCTCAAGCTGTCAGGACTTCCACACAGAAAAGTGCATCTTTTTTGAAGAAAAATAATTCTTGTGCTGTTAACAAAGTAGTGAAGTTATTCTCCTTCGTGGCAGCTGTGGATCAAATGCATTGTGAAAGGAGCACCTCCCCTACAAGGACAGGCTGAGGGAGCTGAGCTTGTTCAGCCTGGAGAAGAGAAGGCCGTGGGGAGACCTCATTGCAGCCTTCCAGCACTTAAAGGGAGGTTATAAACAGGAGGGAGATCAACTTTTTACAAGGGCAGATTGTGATAGGACAAAGGAGAATGATTTTAAGCTGAAGGAGGGAAGAAGTTTAGAAGTTTAGATTGGATGTCAGGGGAAAATTCTTTACTGGGAGAGGGGTGAGGTGCTGGCACAGCTGCCCAGGGAGATTGTGGATGCCCCATCCCTGGAGGTGTTCAAGGCCAAATTGGAAGGATGCAGTCCTGGGCAACCTTATCTTGTACCAGTTCTGGAGTTTGGTGACCTTGCCTGCAGCAGGGAGGTTGGAGCTTGATGATCCTTGGGGTCCCTTCCATCCCAAGTCATTCTGTGACTCTTAATCTCTTAATGCAAAAACTGTGAACCTAAGTTTTGTGAAAGCATTTTTTGCATGCCAGTTCTGAGTTAGAAAGCAAGTATTTGTATGTTGGCTTGTTTGCAGCCAAATTCTTGGCAAATGGCTAAGTTATGTTAGTTTTACTATTTGCCAGTGTTTTTTTAAAGCAGTTGTGAAGCAGATAAGTTCTACTCCATTAATAGTTATTATGAGTGTCATAGAAAGGCCAAAGAAATGTTTCTATTTTGTCAATGTTTTCATGTTTTACTTAATCCCAATATAAATTTTAAAGTTTTCTTACTGTAGTCTGTGATCTGAAATATTGTAATGTTCCAAAACTTTTCTATGTATGTTGAATTCTTGACTCTGTAGTTGCATTTCTGGATCCATAAAAGCTTGGTGTGCTAGAAATTTAAGTAATAATATCTTTGCATTCTTGTTAGCACTTCAGCTGAATTTAATACACTTCTTGTAAGGTGAAATTTATTTATTTTTTTTAACCTCTTTTTTTTAGAGACAAGTCTGTTCAGATACGTGCCAGTTTGATTTTCTTCAGTGACCTGTTATAGCTGCTGGCATTTTTCTTCCTGTAGCCCTATCAGAGTATTGGGTGCTATGGGACCCCTAATTATAATCCCTTTTACATTCTGATCCTTCCTGGAAACTGTTTTGTCCAATGCTTTCAAATCTGACTGGCCAGACTGTGAAGTAGTAGCTGTATTCAGAGAGAGTGGCTTTACAGCATGGATTTGCTAATCTCACTACAGGATCCTGTAGTCAAAAGCTGTTGAGTTTACCAGGTGTTTGTTAGTTCACTCGTTTCCTCTAGATGAAGTGAAAAGTATGAGGAGAGCTGGCAGTAGTTCAAACTTGACCTTTTGCTTTCATCAGTGCAAGACCTTTGCTGCCATGTTTTTTTGTATGTTTTTGGTGAAGGAAAAAGCTTGATGCTTTGTGGTTAAATGTTTGTGGGGCTGACAAATTTTTGAATGCAAATCGTTGCTGGGTCAGCCTGTGGCCTTCTGTGAACAAAGCTTAAAAATGTTGATCAAATTGAATGGTTTCAGTTTCAATAATTACATCTTTCTACTATCAAAAAATGTCAGCATCTGTAAAAAACTTCCTGTATATTATTGCTTTGCGAGAAGTAAAGACTTGGGGAAGAGAATGAGGTCAGAAGTCTCCATTTGCAGTTGTCAGATAATTATTATGGATTTTGCAGAGTAGTTATAAACAGCAGATTTAGTTATGCTCAGCTGAACTTGTTTAAAAAAATGTGAGCTAACACTACTCAGCATTTCTTAGTACTCTGTAGCATGCTACACAATTGAACTTCTAGAATAGATGCTGAATTAAACATGTAGCTGATTGTTGATATGTGCTCTAAGTTTTTGTCCTTATGCTGGAAGTAGTTTTCCATAAAATTCAAATTCTAGAAAAATGAGAAACAGCTCAGCTCTTAAAATTGGGCATATTAAGTGCATGGGCTAAATTATTTTGAAGCTAGTCATTCACAGAAATCTTGAATAGTAGCATATTTATTAAAATTTAGGAAATTGAGTACAAGACTACATTATATGTAGGTCGCTCCTAAAGTAATGCTTCCTATTTATTTCCACGGTGACTACCACAGACACAAAGAGCACACTAACAGCATTTGATAGAGCATAGCTACAAAACATTCGTTTTCAACATATCACCATTAGCTGTGCATTTTCACCAGCAATGAACAAGAGCCTGCACACCATGCTCGTAACAATCTGCCCCAGTGGAGGTGCCCCCCTTGTCCCCCCTGCAGAAACGCCCCAGCACCTCCCTCTGCTCCCAGCCCCTGGCTGGGCTCCATCAGCGTTCAGCAGCGTCAGTGAATGTCAGTGGGTGCCGTTGTTGGTGCAGGGAGGAATTCAGTGCCCCCCTTGGCTCCACCCGCACTCACCTGTCAGACGCCGTGGGGTCCGAGTGCCCCTCTGCTGCCATCTGTCACACGGCCACAGCATGGGACGGGAGCTGGGGGGGAAGGGTCAGCCTCTGCTGCCGGACCGCCAACATCTGCCTCTGGTGTCATGGGACAACATGATGAAATAGGAGGCATTGTTTTCGGAGCAGCCCTTGTATATTCTATAATTTTTTCTATCTGGGTGCAATAGTGCAGATGAAATTGTGAGACGTTTTTGTACTAGAGCATTTATAACATTTATGAAAATACAGTTCTGACAGTTGAAATAAACAAATCCTTTTGGGTATTTGACAGTTTAGCTCAAATAAAATATCTGCTTAGATTTTAAATGTGTATGTAGCCTAATCATATGTAGACCAAGAATAAAACATCTAATTTTAAATGTCCTTTATACAAAAATATCCTTTTTGTGCTAGTAGAAAACCCCATTAAAACCTTTTCTGAACATTTAATCAGAATTTTGAAATGTTGCAAGTGTTATGCTTCTGTACAAAACCAAGAATATTATGAACCTTACAAAGAGGATATTTATAATGCTAACAGTCATTGCTAAGTTTGGTAACGATTCATTATAAAAAAAAATGAAAAGGACAAAGAAATACGATTTTCTGAGGAGCATTTTATTTTGTAGTTTACTGAAATAAATAAACAGGCTAATGAGAACTGATCTGTCATAACAATCTTTGTTCTTCAGTGAAAATAGCCTTGCTTAATGCTGATAGTGGACAAAATTCATTGCCTAAATTCATGTTTGTTATAACGGATTAAGGAATTTATTTTATTTTAGTTTCATCATAGCTTTATTCTTCTCAGACATTTTATATGTGTCTACTTTGTCGTCTTTGTTTTCCATTAGCTATGTTGCAATTTCATGTGAGTTGCTTTCAAGTTTACTTGTGATTTTTACAACCTTATTGAAATATTTATTCACGTAAGAGTGGCAGTTGACTTCAAAAGCCGTTGGATTTATGGGCAAATCTAAATTAAACCTCCATTTTGGCATGAATTAAACCAAAGCATGTTGGTTATTTTACCTGGAAAGGTTTTCATTGTTCAGTAGGCTCTGTGAATGGCATGTAAGTCTAAGATGTACAGATGCTTGTGTGGGTCGCTAGGGAAGGGCACATGCTAAGAGTTCAGAATCTCTTGGTGAAATCATTTATTTACATTACATATAAAGTGGACCTAAAGATTACATGGTATAGTCTTTGAGCAATCAGTGAAGCAATTCTTGGTTTATTCAGTGTCCTGTCAAGTAGAGTTACAGGGTGAAATTATGACGAACTGGATAGTTTTTGTATAACTGCTTTAGGCATGCTTTCTGTGATTTGAAATAGAAGTGGGAAATATCAAGGCTTTGTACAGCTTTTATGGGGAGATTTTTGAGAGAGAGGTAAATTCTTGCTTGTACATCAGTGTTATATAAAAGAATATTTCTTGTGGTTTCTCAGTCTTTCTTCTTTGACCGTTGTACCATTCTACTGTTCAGAATAGTATTGAGCTTTGAAAAGTCTACATCTGAAAGACTCCTCTATTAGTTAGATCTGTAAAACAAAGTCACATATTTTTCTGAAAGGCAAAAGAGTTCAAAGTGTTCCTTCTAGAGAAAATGGTTAAGTCTATTTAAAAAAAAAAAAGGGAAATATTTCAGACAGGGTTTATCTGCTTGATGAATGTTCATCTGATGCCTTTTTAACTACATCGTAGTTGTTTCCTTTCACATCATGCTGTAATAGAACGAAGTAGAAGAAATGCATAGATGTAGGAAATTATACTAAACAGCATTTAAATCACGACTGTTAAACTCACACACTAGTACTGAAAGTAAAGGACATTTAGCACTTGACCTTGACTTTGTGTGTAGCTTCTCGGCAACTATCTTAGCTGCAAGATCAAGATTTCATCCTATTTCTCAAATAATGACAATATGAAGATCAATAGGATTATTACATACATGGTGTATCTTCTGGTTTTGTTTGATGCTGTTTAGCTGCAGTTGTTTTAAATAAACCTCCTCTTTTAGGACTTATTCCTCTAAATATGACTTGGCACATGCTATGTGAGGGTTTTACATAATTGTTTGTGTAATGCTTAAAAACGGAGACCAAACTGAATCCAAAGGCATTTTCATATTAGCAATTGATGTCAACACATGGTCTGAAAACCCAACATGAGACTAATATTCAAATTTGGTTTGGTACCTCATTTAAATTTAAGCAGACACACTAACTGGCAACATGGGTAAATATTAATCCTGTGATATTTTCAACTTTATTTCCCTGCTTTGAAATTAGTTTTATGTTTGTTTCAAGGATGTGTAATATTTTGCGTTTTGCACAAGTAGTACGTGCCTTCTTGATTTCCTCACACCATAAGAAATGTTCATTAATGTCAAAGTTTGAAAAGGAATTTGAAACACTATATTTTTAAAAACAGAACCCTAACATAGGGAAAAAGTTAGCAGATGGTATCAAAAATTTTTTGCAGGCATCTTTGATAGGTTCTCTGAATGGCTAGGAATTATAGCATGCTAGGAATTACAGCATTTTTGTAAAATAAGTATAAATTTTCATGAAACTAATGAAAACCTCATGGTGATATTTTAGTGCGAGAAGCTTTAGGATAAGAAATTAACCGCATGCACCAGTACAGGCTGGGGGATGACCTGCTGGAGAGGAGCTCTACAGAGAGGGACCTGGGGGTCCTGGTAGATGACAGGTTGGCCATGAGCCAGCAGTGTGCCCTGGTGGCCAAGATGGCCAATGGGATTCTGAGGTGCATTAAAAAGAGTATTGCCAGCAGGTCGAGGGAGGTGATCCTCCCCCTCTACTCTGCCCTGGTCAGGCCTCAGCTGGAGTGCTGTATCCAGTTCTGGGCTCCCCTGTATAAGAAAGACAGGGACCTCCTGGAAAGAGTCCAGCGGAGGCCACAAAGATGATAAAGGGCCTGGAGCATCTCCCCTATGAGGAGAGGCTCAGTAATCTGGGTCTGTTCAGCCTGGAGAAAAGAAGGCTGAGAGGGGACCTGATCCATGTTTATAAGTATCTTAGTTGTGGGAGGCAAATGGAGGTGGGGAACCTCTTTTCGGTGGTCAGTGGGGACAGGACAAGGGGCAATGGCCTTAAGCTGGAGCACAGGAAGTTCCGCACCAACATGCGGAAGAACTTCTTCACGGTGCGGGTGACGGAGCACTGGAACAGGCTGCCCAGGGAGGTTGTGGAGTCTCCTTCCCTGGAGATCTTCAAGACCCGCCTGGACGCCCACCTGTGCAACCTGCTGTAGGGAACCTGCTCTGGCAGGGGGGTTGGACTCGATGATCTCTCGAGGTCCCTTCCAACCCCTGCAATTCTGTGATTCTGTGAAATTGGACACTGTTCAGGCTAAGTTTTTTTTGTATCCAGAGTTCTTACATATCAGGTGAATGTTTGGTGTGGATGAATTGTTTAAGTCTGTTGGAGAATTTATTTTGCTTAAATTATGAAAGGTAGAACACCCATATATGTATGTGTGTGTATATGTGTATCTATATAATATAGAGGTATTTACAAATTATATAGCATTTACAAATTCATATAATTGAGATAATGTTGTTTGTTTAGTAAGTTGCTTTATGAAATGCAGATCGTATGTCTCATGAAGACATTCTGTCTTTAGCACATTTATTTTAAGATCTGATCTGAACATAAGATTTCTTAAAATCTTATGCTATTTTATACTGGCATATTTTCATTTTATAGCTCTATTTTCAATCCCTAAAAAACCTTGCAGGAAGCTGACAAGGTCTAAAGCTAGTTGCTGGTGAAGTGCAGCAGGGTTTTTTAACTGCTTGAAACTAGCAGGAGGCTAAAAATTACAAGATTAACATTTAAAACTCATGGAACCAGATATGAGGAAGCGTGAAAATGTTTATTCTTCAGGTAAGATGTCTGTTGCATTTTGCTCTTTAAACCCATAAAAATATTTGACTTTTCTCTACAATTTCAGGGCAGCTGAGATCCTTTACTCCTTTGCTTTGGTACAGTCCAGTAAATCTGACAAGATGAGTGTCTTTCCTTCTGTGGATAACTATAAATTGCTGACAGAAGCTAGGAGGAACCTTGGTCTCTTTCAGCATCACGACGCTATAACAGGAACAGCAAAAGATTGGGTAGTTGTGGATTATGGCACTAGGTAATTTACTATAAATATGTACACTTAAGCCTTATTTTCCCATTGCTTTTTTAAAAAAGTTTATTTCAAACAGGTACACATTTGCTATAGCTTGCAAGACACGACAGGAGCATTTCAGTGTTTGGCAGGCAAATTGGAATCGATTTCCAGATTTTTTTTTTATGTCTGAAGAAAATTTCAGTGTGGTTTCAAAGGATGCATGGTTTCATAGGTAGCATTGTTCTTTAATTACAGGATGGTTATTTTCTGTGGTAACCATCAAACAGGAGAACATTCTATATCTGCCTGTGCTGAGCCGTGATCAGGAGATATGCTAATTTAAATGTATATGGCTTGGAATGTCCTATACCATCTGTAATGTTCTCTTTCTCGACATGGAAAATCTTTTTAATGTTCCAATCTTATGCTTTATGTTTTTGTTTATTCCTATTGCATCTGATAGATATTTGCTTTCTCAGTGTTGGCCAAATACTGGCTACTTCACAGAATCTTTTGAAAAAAAAGTCTTTGATGTATATCCTTGAGCTACACGTTAGTTCAGAAAACTGTTGCCTATTGGAATATTAAGCATTAGTGAATTTGATTAATTGAGGTAGGTAATAAATGGTTGATGTTTCGGGTTCAGCATGTCTGTTAAATAGATTGCTATTTAAAATGCCTTTATATGATAATCTTCTTTGTTCAAACAACTGAATTCATGGGGATTATTTTTAAATTTCAAAAATTTGTTGATTTTTTTAATCAAAATAGATTAAAACATAAAAGCAAGTGCAATGCACTCAGTTGTGAGAGTAAATAACGTATTTTTTTCTGTTTAAAATGAAAATGACACACCTATATTTATTGGAGAACACTTAGCCTTGTGTCAGATGAGACAATGGAAATGATGCTAATTATTTAAATGAACTGGCTTTGTGTTTCTTATGGTTTCTCTGATCCTACTTAAAAACAGTCTTTACACAGAGCAAAACAATCTTTACTCAGAACAACTTTTCAGACCTATCTCTACTTTAGATATTGGAAATTAAACGTATAAAACACAGACTTCCCTACAATTAATGTTTTGAAAAAATGCCTGGTATTTTGGGCGCATACATTCTGCAGTATTAACAGTGGAGTGAAAATTACCTCATTTTCAGGGTGCAAGGTAGAAATTCAGAGTATTTCTGCATTTTGCAGTCAAGTCACCCATTGCAATTAGCTGTTTAAAAGTTCATGTATACCAGTATTTGAATGACATTTATTTTGACATTTATTTTCCTTAAGTTGCAGTTGTTTTTTTGTTTTGTTTTGTTTTTAGTTTTGATTTTATCACATTGAGTGAGAACATTTTCTGAACACTAATGCTATTTTAAAAATTTTAACAGGCTTTTCCATTCTCTAATGAACTTGAAGAAAGTGATAACTGACTCTGCTCATATTCTTATCCTTAAGGATAAAAGTGCTTACAATTATGACACCTCAACTCCATTCCTTAAGATGGTAAGCTATATTTCTTCATTTTCTCTAACAATATGGGTAGTGCATTTTCAATACTATTGAGTGGCCTGGGAAAAGTCAGTTGGAAATTTGCTGCTAGTACTTGCTCAAGAATCTGCTCCTTACCGCTGTCCATATTAACGAAAATGTTGGAAAGTAAAAGGTGAAAACTTCAGCAGTTGATGCTGAAAGGAAGTTCTCAGCTAAAACAGTTGGGCTTATTTTGTTCCACTTTGTGAATGACAGTGACATCAAGCGTTGAGATTTTTTTACAGATTACATTTGTTGATAATTTCAGGCATATAGCTTCAATGTGTGAACACATAATGGTGTACCGTCCTGTAATTTGACTTTGCTTGTTACTTAGCAATTTTTCTCTTAATATTTTCTGTCTTCATCGTAAGTGTAAACCAGATTTTCAAGACGAGGTCTAGACAAGCCTTGTGCTTTTTTCCTTAGCTGAGGTAATTTGGAATGAGAATCTACTGAAGTTAGTCAGCTGTAGATCTCTATATATCATTTTGAGACTTGCTTTACAGAGGAGAGCACCCTAAAGAAACACACTTGTTAATATTATTTCCTTTCAAAATTCTTACTTTTTGACTCTTAAACAAAACCTGTCCGCTGTTACAGCTAGATAATCTTAGGAAGTGCTACACCTGTAGTAGATAATGAAGTGAGGTGCTTAAATATGGGTGTCAGCATAGCAGGTTTAAGGTAGTCTTTCATGTATGATTGTGTAATATTCGAACATGACCGATGTTCCAGTGTATTAACTCAAATTATTCTTACCTTCTTTACTTTAAAACAGTCTGTTAAAATAATTCTTACACATTTTTTGACTTTGGTTCTGATATGTATGTGTGATTTTATGACACAAGTAAGTGACTTTTCTCCTGGTTGGAAAGGCTAACTATATGAAGGTGCACATTTATAAAGTAAGAATATTTTGAAGTGATTCATGGAATTAAGTTTTCTGTTTTCACTTCTGCTCTGAATTATATTGAAGGATTTTGTGATGTTGCAGTTCACAAAATTTTAATTGTTCCTGTTCTGTATATCATTGGATCATGGAAGTGCTGTTTAAACTGTACATTCCTAGGAGCATATAATAGTCAAAGCCATTCAACTACCACTGCAAAAGCACAGGGGAAGAAAGTCTTTAACTTAGTGGATTTATGATCTTTATATAAAAATGAGATAAACTAACAACAGAAGTAGATTATAGTTTATCTGTTGTATACAAACCTTTATTTATATACATATAAACAGTACATTCTGTGTAGTATATAACTGAAGCATCTCACAGGCCTAATATTCTCTTACTTCTGTGGATGCTCAGAGAAAAAGTTTTTAATACGGGATTTGTAAATTGTCAGTGGGAAAAGTTTCAGAATGTTTATGGACTTCAAGTAGAAAGTTCAAAGGCACTTGTTTTAAAGTACTGTTAAGTTGCTGTTGGACTCTGAATTGGTCAGAGATGGGCATTCAAAATGAATTCCAAGAGAGCTGAGAAAGGAAAATGATCGACTTGAAGGTTGAAAACAGCCCTTGTCTTTGGGAGAAGCAAGTAAAAACACATGGTCAAAGGAACAGAGCAGGAGACTGTACCAACATTCCAGTAGGTATAACCAGGGAGGAAAAAAATGTAAGAGCTCCTAGGGATCTCTAATATACAAAGTCCAACTATGTGCTTGCTCCAAAAGTAATGCCTCCTAGTTATTTCTGTGGATACTACGACAGTTACAAAGAGCATAAAACACTGTTTGATAGAGCAGATTCTCGGCTACAAAGCTCTATTTCTCAACACTGTCACCACTACTAGCTGTGCATTTTTCCCAGCAATGAACAAGAGCCTGCACGCCCCATTTGTGAATATCTGCGCCAGTGGAAGCGACCCACTGTCATCGCTGCTGAAATGTACCATCACCCCTCACTGTCCTCACAGCCACTGGTTGGACTCCACCAATGTTCAGCAAGCGCTGATGAATGTCAGTGGGTGCCATTTTTCCCACATGGAACTGCATATGAAGCGAAGGTGTGTCACTGAATTCCTCTGTGTCAGACGCCATTGGGTCTGAGTGCCCCTCTGCTGCCATCTGTCACACGGCCACAGCATGGAATGGGATACGAGTGGGAAGATTCTGCCTCTGCTGCCATCCCACCAACATCTGCCTCTGATGTTGTGGGCCAACATCATAAAACAGGAGGCATTGCTTTTGGAGCAGCCCTTGTAACTGATTTCATCAGTCCTGTATGTTAGTGTTACTTCACTGGGTGCAGAAAGAAAACTTTCATGTATGTGGCAATAGCTGGATTTGAAAAACATTATTTTCAGGATGTTTTGAAGTATTCTGAGAAACTGGGAGAGTTCCACTTCAGCTGCAAATTCTGTAGCTGTCACCATTATTTGATCCAGTGCAAATGAAACAGCGCTGCTAAGCTGTTTCCTTACCTAAAAAACTCGGCTATAGTGGTAGCAATGTCTCATCACTGCCTTATCTCGCTGGAACTGTGTCTTAGGTATATATGAAAAGAGTGACTAGTAAGAAACAGGAATTTATCTATACTGTGAAACTGTTCTTGAAGTAGCTCTTAGCATATAAAAGTCACATACACATTCCCAAACTGTTTTTTAAAGATTTGTTTATGACAAGATCTGTCTGAAGACTGAACTTGAAGTCTGTGTGACAAAAATACGTGATTTAGGGTTTCAGGGAGTAAATAGAAATGAGTATGTATGAGTATATACATGTAATTTTTTGCAGAGTTTGGAGGAGGTTGGTGATAATGATTTCTGGCATGCAAGAATGAAAACATAAGGTAATGGTTTGGTAATGGTATCTAATAATAAAGGATATTTAATGAAAGCAAAGGTTTCTCACTGAATAGTTAAAAGTGAGGTTTTCTTCTGTCAGTCTTAAATACTTCAAATCTTTAGTGATTCTGTGTCTGAAACAGAAATTACAAATCACTTTTTGAAGAGATGTCTCCCTGCGTAATACTTTTGTAAGTCATAAAGTTTGTGTAATTAACAAAACTCATCTAATACACACTTGTGTATTCAAAAGCTAATTCGTAGATGTTCTCTTGTAGGATGATGTTCAGTCTTCCCAAGATTCTTTGCCACACAAGACAGTTATAAAGCTGACGATGCAACCAAGGTAAATAATTTATAGATTGCTGAGTGTCTGAGATTCTTTTAGTAATGTGTGTTTTTTCCACTACTTGGTATTTTTTTATGCTATTTTGCTGCTTTTTAACTTCCCTTTAAATAAATGCAAAATGTGGTTTAGCATATTATGGGAATACTATTATAACTATTTGAAACGCCTTACTTGCAATAGATGGAGGTTTCTCACATAGCACTAATTCAGCTGCAGCAAGTGAATCAGTCTGTTTACTGTATGCTTTAGCAACATTGTAATTCTTCATAAATTACAACTGGGAGCAGCAAAATTCTAATTGAACATAATTACAGCTGGCTGAATTACATTGTGAAAGAAACTTTAATTTTTGTAAGACCTATAAATCACAATATATAAAATGCTAGGCTGCTTTTAAGAGTCAGATAGAAGACAGGACAATGTTTTCTTTTAACTCCAAGTTTCCATTGTACTGAATATGCTTGCTTCTTTATTGGTCTGTAGTTCTAGAGCATTCGATTGTAAGTGATATCCTGCTATTCCTATAAACACTCAGTGTCAAACCTCAGATAACTTAAACATTCTTTAAAATTGACACATCCAGTTAAAGTGAGTAAGATACATGGATATGAGAGCTGTTGTGTGTATCTATAAAACAATATAAGGCTTTTTTGTTCTTACAGAGCAATGGATTTAAGGTTCTTTTAAAAAGCAGTGAATGTTATTTTGCTGATATTAGTATTAATTTCTCTATTTCAAGCAAGTGGCAAGCTAATAAAACTAACTTCCCTAACTCGTGAAGGTAGAAGTATTCGAACTACTGCTATTCAAAAGCTCTAACTTAGAGAAAATAGGTGAAGTTTGGTCCTCGTGAGCTTTTGGAGGTTTCTGTCCTCAATCCTCCAAAGCTAAATGTGCATAGTGTGTATATATATATACATAGTTTTGATACAAACTTTTCTCAAGGACAGTCATGTAAACTTGCATACTTATTTTTTTAATAGGATTTTTATTCTCTTAATAGATTGGATAGATGCTAAATAGAATATTTTAAGCTTGTTGTCCAAAAATGAAGGTACCTAGCTATTTGTTTAACTAAAATCTTTCAGTGTTTTCAAAACATCTCTCCAGATATCTTCACTGGTAGAATATTGTATATATTGTAAATAAACATTTGCTTGGTTAGAAGCAAGTTATAATTTAGACTGTTTGCCATTTGAGTGTAATTTGAATGCTTCTGCTTTCCCTGCCTGATTTAGCTGTTGAAATTTCCCTGCTTACCTCCTGGTCCCTGATATGTCTTCTGTTTGTATCCAGTGTACTCTGCTTAGTATACTGAAGTAAATTTTCTCCCTTTTGGATGTTAATGCATTTCAAGCATTTGCTTTTTTTTCCTTGTGTAGTTGTACATGAAGTGGATACACATGTTAAAGTTCTTTATTTTAAAATTAACATTATCCTAGTGTTCTGGTTTGAGCAGGCAGGCCTGGAAACAACACACAGCCTTTTGCTCACCCCCCCCCCTCCTCCCAGCTGGGATGGGGGAGAGAATTGAGAANTAGGTGCCTTTTATTGCTGTTCTCTGAACTTAGCTTGGTATTCTGAAGATACCACAGAAACACTTGTTTCACTTTCCAGATAGCGTGTAATCAGGGTAATGGGGAATCAAATACAGAGGTTAAAAAAAAAAAAA
>WBMW01001845.1:189779-263183 GCA_013396635.1 Penelope pileata
AAAAAAAAAAAGGTAAAGAGCAGGAGAAAGATGGCAAGGTTTTGAAGCACTTTAAAGTCATGCATAAGAGTGCATGCATGCAGTACTGCATGTTTCCTGTGTTAAGATTTTCATTGGAATGTATGTATACTTGTTATTTTTTCTCATAAACATGGGTTCAGTTCTTCTAGGTCTCTTATCTCTGGCTGTGTTCTGAAACTCCATTAACATTAACCATTAACCATTGTGAAAGGTGATATGTTAGCTAAGACAGTAAATTTTGATTGAATGTGTATGAATAGTGTCACTGTGTCATTTTCAAATCTGATTGTCAACAGAAAAGGAATTGGTTATATACTTTTGCCTCTTTCTTGTCCAGCTTTGCTTTCATTTCTTAGTTCTCCTCACTGCTTGTGATAGTTAAATTCAGTAGAGAAAACTGAGTGGGCAGACTGTATAGGGAGCTAGTTCAACTTCATTCCATGGAAAAAGGGAAGAGAGGAAAGAATTCTATTTTTCAGTAATCATTGTTCTAGTAAAAAGTACCTTCAAGTTGTGTAACCGAGAAGTGTCTTTCAAGCCAGTGCCAAGTAGGTATTGCTTGTAATGTTTGGTGTCATCTTCCACCTCACCTGTGTGTCTCATTTGTCTGTAGTATTCTTTGCCACCTTTTCTTCAATCTGTAGTTTCTATTAAAAATGTTTTGGTTTTAATGAAATAGAGTATTGTAAATCTTACTGCAGCTCTGCCATTTTGGAACACTGAAGTGATCCTGCGGCTAGACATTTCTGAGTGCTTACACTATGGCCTAGTGAATTAACTAGAGCCCTTTTAACAGCTTAATGAATTGGGGGGAAACGCCCAGCAAACAAACCCTAAAACACTCATAAAATAGTAGATATTAGTAAGATAAAATTTTGACAATATCCCTCAATTCCTTTTAGCTGTGTAATTCTTTGTATAATTATGGCTACCAGTGTTGTTACTTGGATAAGAATTTAGTTGAAAAGATCTGAAATTCTTTCTTGTTACTGTTAATTCATTTCTATTCACTTAAGAGTCTTAAGAAGAAAAAACAAACCACATGCATCTGAAAGAACCTTGTTGCTGTTCATTTTTTAATTCTGTCATTGCTGTTAGAAACACTGGAAATCAGCAAGTTTCAGACTTAGCCGACTGGCAGGTTTTTCAGACTGCTGTTTACTGCCTTAATATGGACAGCAAAAATGTCTCTTTAGTAAGCATCGTTATTGTGGAGTCAAAGAAGATTGGAGAATATGAAATAAAATGGAGGTTCAAGGGGGAGCAGAAGTGAAGAGCTTAGTCTCATTAAGAGGCCTTTCAAAGTCAGGAGCATGAAAGCTTGCAGGTTCTGTGGTGTATTCTGAACGGTTTTAGGATTGATCTCATCCTGTATGACTTTCTTACTGGTTTCTCCTTAGCAGGCACACCAGTATATTGTTTTTCAGCTTCGTTAAAATTGTATGGACTTCCCATGGCTAGCTTAGACTTCTGTTACTTCTCAGGCAGTGTAATATAAAGAACTTTCATATTTTTTATTTTATTTAATTTATTTTTTAAATACAAGACTAGCTAAAAACTGCTTTAAGATTTGTTGCCAGCACTTTTTCTTGTGAGGAATTTATGAAATGGCTTCCTGGCTATGTTGTTCCTTTTCCCACTTGCTTTAATGCCAGGTTGAGAGAATCCAGGGTAATGAAGACTCTCAGGAATTCAAAGGAAGGCTGTAAAGTTTAAACCATTGTTTCATGTTTCTTTTTTCCTTAAACAGAGTCCATTTTTGAAAAGAAATATTTTTTAATCCATGGCAAAGTCCTTCAGATTTTTGGTTTTAATAGGCAAGTAAAACTGAAGCTGATCATCGTAATGCTATGTTCTGCATGAGAGACTTGATGTGGTTATTTAATACACAAAGGAAGAGAAGTTTCATGTTTTTTTTAATTGAAAAATTGTAGCTTCCAGCTGGAAAGCAAACCCTTCACAAGATAATATCCAACCAGATGTGGAACTGCTTTTGTCCTGTTTTAAAATTAACAATTCCTATAATAAGCCTTAGGAATAGGTCCTGTGCGTGTGCTGATTGATTCCGCATCATTCTTCTGTGAGAGTCTTGTCAGTAAATGCAGTTCTTGCTTCTTGGGGCTATTCTACCAGAGATCATATTTCCCAAATGGCAAGAGACTTCGGCATGGGGAGTTTAACCTCTTGCCACCAGTTTGGTTGACACTTTCGGTGAAGGGGGTCAGTCAACGTTGTGGACGACCGGATGTCTCAGCCATTTGTTTGTTGTATGTCCTGGAGAAAATATTACATGGTAATGTGATACGTGATGTGATACCTGAACTGGCTCTCTGTATCTGCTTGAATTTTTTAGTATAATTGTTTGGCAAAACGTGATTAAACTAGGAGAGAATCCTAGGGGATTAATTGTGAGCAGGATATACCGTAATTATACTCTGATCATTGATTTCTGCAGAGATCTTCTGCAGACACAAGTATTGTAGTGACATCCAATTCATAAAAGAAAGATTTGT
The DNA here is from genome assembly GCA_013396635.1 of Penelope pileata. Classification (NCBI taxonomy): domain Eukaryota; kingdom Metazoa; phylum Chordata; class Aves; order Galliformes; family Cracidae; genus Penelope; species Penelope pileata. Next base: position 192,314 of record WBMW01001845.1, read on the forward strand.
TTTTTTCTAAATTGAGGAGACAGAATAATCTGTGCCATTATCCTTACTTCAATATCTAATAGCAGGTGTTGTCGTAAGGTTCCAGTTCACAAGTTATTGACAGAGGTCCAAAATTTGTGGGTTTTTTTTTTTTTGAGAAAAATTCTGATTTATCTTTATGATTTTTCAACTTGGTTGCCTTTTCAAGAATTCAGTTGATAGGTGTACCCACAGCTTTCTCAGCACAGCACCATAGTGTAGAACTAAAGCTGTGTTACTGTGTGCAATATATGATAAAAAAAAAAATGCATGTGCAAAGGTAAAACCTGGTAGAAAGCTTTGCTTGACAGTGTGTACATTACTGCATTTTATTGGAAGATGTCAGGAAGGATAACTTGTCTGAGAAGGAAACCTTGCTGGTGTGAGATGCCAAAAAGGAAATCTGTCTTGGTGGTGTCATGCAACTGGTTAAAGCTTCACAGCACAGAACTATGTCTTTCTGAGCTAAGAAGGTGACCATGGATGATTGGGGTAGTATTTAATACTCTAATTGGCAACTTTAACTTTGCTGGTGTTTTTTTTTTTTTAATTTTTACCTGGTTTGTGTGTGTTTCTACGATCAATCTCAACAGCTGTTCAGTGTAGTTTCAGGACAGAAAGTTCTGACAGCATTTGACCTTCTAATCAAGTACATTTTAATTACCCTTAGGAGTGCATGAATTCTGAGGTAAGAGACATACACATGTATGTATGTATGCACATGTATCTCTAGTTATGTACTGAAACATTGGTGGAGGGAACTGTTGAAATATGGATTTTCAAAACTGTCAGTGGTGGAGTGAGCAATGTTTGAAGAAAACCAAAAAGAACATTGTAGCATTTAAAATAAGGCCAGAAATATTCATGGCAGTTTGTTTGTTGTTAATAAGCACAATTCTTCCCCTGGAAAAACAGTACCTTTTTAGTTGATGAAGTAGTGATAACAGTATGCACAAGCTTGTGTTTTCATTAAAACCTCTGTGTTGTCAAATGCAAGGGAGGTGGACAGGATGAATGGTCCTTCAATCAAGCCTTAGGACGATTTTGTTCAGTTAATAACTCTTAATTAAGCTTTTGTGTTCTTAGCTTAGTAGTGTAAGTAGGCCAGAAACTAGAAAATCCTTTGAGATTATATGCAAAGAGCTGCATCTTTAGTTTCCAAGACCATTTCTGCTTAGGCTGAATACAGCCTAGTTATTTTTTAAAAATATTTTCAGGTGTTAATCTCAATGTTGAGCTGTGCCTCGTCAGTTTACTAGACTTCAGATAGCCTATAACCGCCTTCAGCAGTTTCTGTCTGTTGTAAACTCATGGTCATTTTGACTAAATTGAATGTGTAGATTTTCACAAATGCCAAGCTCTGGTACAAAAGCAGAGAGAAACTTTGCTAACATAGACTCAGACGTCTGAGTTCTGAACCATCAGGTGATGTCAACATGAAATAAATGTTTAAGTAAAAATAATTTGACTAAAAACAGTGATTTCAAAATGAACAAAACCAAAAGCAGGATGCATTCACAGTGCTTCATAGGTGGAATATGACAGTCCAAATGCCCTTGTGACCAAAAAGGGCAAATTCTACATTGCCAGTCAGGCAGGAGAGGGGATGGGGATTGTGGAAGAGTTAACAGCACCTGAATTCCCACTCTTTCTTTAAGGTCACAATGGTTTTTCAGAGATGTCCATTTGTATTGTATTGTGATTTCTACTACTCGTGTTGATTTTATGTAGGCTTATCTCAGAGCTAGCTTCTTGCACCTGCAAGGGCATTGTCATTTCATTTAAAGTTTTATTTGGGAGCTCTGAAAGCAAAACAACAAATACACTAAGGGATCAGGGTCTGTTTTGATGTTAGGGATAGATCTTCAAAACTGAGAAGTATGATTCATTTTTTGACTTGTTGTAAATTTTTATAATTTATCAAGAAGAAAATGGCAGCTTTTATTTGTAATTATTTGCCCTCAGAAGCTTTCTGTGGAATTGATCTTCGTTTTTCAAAACTCAGTTTTGACTGTCATGCCTCTGAGTTCAGTCTCTAAAAATTACATTTCAAACACTTAATTGTCACTTTTTCAGTGCATTTCAGTTTTCAGTTTCTTGTTGTTGATAACCATTGAGTAATTTTGTTTACTGTCATTTGAAATAGCGGTTGCAAAGTTGTACCAGAAAATGAGAGTATGTGCTTTGTAGTATTTTATCTTTGCAGTTTCTCAAAACCGCACAAGTTTACTGCTTTCACCTTGATGTACAGTATTTCAGCAGTTTTTGTTTGGGTTGTAATGATAGTGTGAAATTGTCCTTATCAGGTACTTGTACTTGATGCTTAAGTTGCTTAAAAAAATAAACCTTAAATATTAAGGTGAAAAATTTTGAACTCAGGTGTTAAAGAATTTTATGGTTCCACAGAAAACACTGTTTGCTGTGGAACTGTAATATGAAAGGCAGTAAGAATTGGCTCACTAAACATATCATGGAGGTTAAAAAACAAGACAAAGCAACAACAACTTTTTTTTTTTTTTTAAAACAAACCAAAACCAATCAGTGATCATTGTGAAGGAGTATGCTAGTAAAGAACTGAATACTGCTGAAAGAGTTGGATTGTATACATGTACTTGAAGCAGTTTTGGAAGCAGGGGTCATGCTTTTTTGAATTGTTACAATACTTGTGTATTATTTCCATCTTTTTTTTTTTTCCCCACTAGCTGGCCCCTTCAGCTTTTTTGTTGGAGTTGCTTTGAGGCAATGCTGTAGTTAGTCCAAGGCTCTCAAGGCACAAACTGAAGTGATATGGCATAATTAAGTCTTTCTGTTCTTCTGAACCAGATTTTTTTTCCCTTTCAAATGCAGATTTATAACGCCTGCACTACAAGAAGAACAAGGAAAGGATTTTAGTGAAGGCACTTCCTGATCCTGAAAAAGTCAGGGGGCTTCAAGCCCATCTTGGACTTCAGACCTCACAACTTTGTGGTAAAATAAAAATTTAAAATAGTGCCTTTGGACTTGATCCTTTTATCCTTAATTGGAGAGTAGTGATGTGCTCCAAATTAGGATATGTGTGCCACTAGGATCCATCCAAGTCCTAGAAAGTATGTGTATGGCATTTGTAGTCGGGACATAACATTATGCAAGTCTTGTCTTAGGTTGATGTTGTTTTTTTTTTTTTGTGTTCTCAAAATTTATAGTTCTTACTGTGCTGTTGTCTTTGTTTATTGTAAATGCTCTTTACTTCAGGGCATCCAATAGTTTTTTCTTGAGAAAACCACGCAAAGATTGTCTTCCGTGTAAGAGTTAGGAGGATTAAATTCTTGTAGCCTACTTAATTTTGTGCCTTTTGCATGAGCTGTGGATATAACAAAAATATATCTGTACAGTTACAGAAAGAATTGATAGGTGTGTGAGTTCTCTTACCTTTGTTCATGACTGTAAGGAGGACTTTGGGTTTGTCATTAAGGCAACGTTTTTGGAGTAATTCAGAATTCTGAAATGTCAAGATAAGATAATGAGGTCTTTTATTAAGCACAGAATCACTATTTTTAATTATTTGTATGTTAATCAGAACTGTCAGCCTTTATGGCTTTTACAAGGAATATACAATTGTAACATGATAGCTTTATTTCTAAAATGAGTATCTGCATTTTAAGAGGAAGCTATAATCATAGCATAATTCCATTTTGCACTAGGTGAATCACCACTGAATTATTGTGATATTACTTAATTTATTGATAGTATCTCTTCTTATTTCTTGGTGTAATCAGTTTCATTCTATAATGAAAAGTTGATGTATGAGTTATGGACTCTTATTCCACCTTGGTTTTTATATCTTTTTAGAACAACACCAATTCTGTTGTACATCTGTAATTTGAAGTTTAGATAAGATTCCTACTTAATTCTTCCAGAAGACTTTTTTCATAAATTGGAAAAGATGTCTCATATTAGGAAGATATGAAATATCAAATACAAACATATTAAGATTTTAATTGTATATATCCAAGACATTTTACTGTGAAATAAATAGTTTTGTTGGATTCTAAGAATTGTACTTGAGATATAAATTCATTTTGTTACATCTGTGACAACACTGATAATCTAAAATTTGGATTCTTAAATTTACAAGAAACATAGATGGATGTGATACAGACTACATCACCATTATTTGGCTTATCTAGTTAAGTAAGCTGATGTATATTCTTAGACTTTATGCAGTCATAAAATCATTTTGATTGGATAAAACCTTTAAGATGACCGACTATTAACCTAGCACTGTCAAGTCTGCCATTAAACCATGTCCGTAAGCACCACATCTACACATCTTTTAAATACCTTCTGGGATGGTATCTCAACTACTCCCTTGGGCAGCCTGTTCTAAGGCTTCATAACCCTACTAGTAAAGAAATTTTTTCCTCATGTGCAACCCGAGCTTCTGCTGGCACAACTTGAGGCCATTACCTCTCATCCTGTGACTCGTTGCTAGGGAGGAGAGACAGCCCCCACTTTGCTAGAGCCTCCTTTCAGGTGGTTGTAGAGAGCAATGAGGTCTTCTCTGAGCCTTCTCTAGGCTAAATAACCTCAGTTCCATCACCTGCTCCTCATAAGACTTCTTTGCTAGACCCTTCACCAACTCCAGTCAGTGAAAAAGCCCCTTGAGAAGGTATCAGAATCTCCTTTGGGGAAGAATTTCTCTTTTCTCTGACAATATAGAGTAAGAATATTTGTTTAACTTGGATTTTTATCAGACCACTCGTGCTGACTGAAAATTCGTGTTTACGTTTGCCTGTGTATCTGAGACTGCAGCACTTCATTCATAAGATTTTCTTCAAGGACTTTCTCATTTGATTAGAAGTCTAGGACTGTGTAGGTAGGAAGCAAATGGTTTCAGCATCTATCTCAAGGTATACGTTAAAGCTATAGCAATTATTGAAACTGAATGTAATAGAATTAGATGTGTTGATGCAGTTTAAAGCAGTTGTATTTGGTGTTCTGAACTTAATGTGGTATAGCTCTTTATGAAAAATTCATTTCCATAATGTGCAGGTTATAACCATCAAAAAAATGAAAACAAACTGCTAACCAGAACAGGAATTATAAAGTAGGTTTGATCCCTTTTTGTTAGCACTAGAAAGGAGAAAGTCAGACATTAACCTGATGTCATATTTTAATTTCACGCTTCCATTTAATTGCTATCAATTTTGTGTAAATAAACACATTTTTACATTGTTAGATTCATTCATTTCATTGGCAAACTAGCTGGCTGACTAATTATAATTCAAATTCTCATGTATAAATGTTTGGCATTACATGTTTTTTCAAGTTGTATCCTTTCCTTGTTGTCCGTCTAAAGAGGATGGAATTTTTTTGTACAAAGCAAGGTCAATTCTAAGCAAGTAATGAATTCTTTTGATGTGATCATAAAATCACGAAGTGCTTTCTATTTGTATCAGTAATACGCCAATAAAACAGACATTCAGTAGACTATAAAATTTGAAGTCATACTGAAAACTATATAAGATTGGAATTTAAATATAGAATATAAAGAATATAGATTTTTAAATTCGAAAAATAGTGGATATTAACCACCTAGATATTATGGAAGCCAGAAAAGATTTGATATTACAGAATATGACAGATTCAGAGAGCCGTATTTGTGTGGCGTCAGAGGCCAATTTTGCCTTTGGATTATTCAAATGGAAATGTTACGTGTAAAATATAGCTGAAGGAATGGTGAAGGCTTCAGAAAAAACATGGTATCTAGTTTTGGGAAATGTGAGAAGTGAAGGTGTGGGAATGCTCAGCAGGAAAATGAGTAATAAGCTGAAGGAACCAGAGTTGTATGAGTATCATCTGTTCAGTTTCAGGAGACTAATAATTGGAAACATGAGTCTTTACTTAGAGATTTGTTACAAAGAGGATCAGTTGTATTATGATTGCACTGGAAGAAAGGAAGAAACAATTGGAAGAAATGTTTAATTTGAAGTAATGAAGGCTCTGGTTGTATACTGCCAAAACGGGTGCTAGACCTGCAGCTCAATATAGACAGTTTTGGAAGATTTCAAGTAGTTGTAGCAGTTGCCAAATGTGGTTTTGCTGAATTCCAGTCCTGTTTAAGAGGTCAAACTGAAGCAGACTTCTAGTCCAGGTTTTATTAATAGCTAGGTTTGCCTTTTGCCTCTTGGTGTTTGTAACAGAGTTCAGAGTTGCAGCAAAATGGCATATTTTGCAGTAACCAGTATGCTGTGGAGTTACAGGTTGATTTGTACAAACCATCTTTTATTAGATCATTTGGAATAACCAGAGAAGTAGAGCTGAGCAAGAACTTTGAGTGATATGAAACATTGCCCTGACGTTTGTGTGAGAACTAGTTGCTCTAATGTGAGAACAGCTCTGCTTAAAAGTGCTGTCCTTGATGCAGCAGCACAATGATTAATGCAAGAGAAATTTCCTGCTTAGTGTAAATATTTCTCTTTTGGACAAACTTTGTTTTGACATTTGACAAATGCATCTGCTGTAGAGGAAGAATGTTTCTCTACCTCTTTTCATGAAGGAGCTTCCTGAGTGCTGGATATCATAACTATATTACATATTAAATATTTTCAGAATTATATATTTATTTTTTACTGTGGGAGGGAAGGTTTCTGATCAGTTGAGAAGTGTTGAGTAACAACTACATACATTATTAACAGTACCAGTTGCTTGCTAGAATTGCAAAGGTCAGGATATTTACTAATATTGCAAATTCTGGATTTTAACTCTACTTGTCCCCACTCATATATGTAGCAAATACATTATAGCTATGAGTACGTATCCAGTTGTATTTATAAAGGACATTCCCTAAATTGCTAACATGAAGTTTCTGTAATGTAGCTGTCATAGTTTGACATGGAAACATTTTTTTTCTTCCATGAAGAAAATCAACACAAAGTCAACTTTTTGATGCCAAATTATTCCGTGTATGGGTATTACTGGTTTTGCTTATTTTCTTCCTAACTCATATTCAGAAAGGAATTTTATATACAATCACAGAACCATTTGAGTTGGAAGGGACCTTTAAAGCCCATCTGGTCCAACTCCCCTGCAATGTACAGGGACACCTACAGCTAGATCAGGGTGCTCAGAGCCTGGTCCAGCCTGACCTTGGATGTCTCCAGAGATGGGGCATCCACCACCTCTGGGCAGCCTGTTCCAGTGCTTCACCACCTTCACTGTAAAAAACTTTTTTCATAAATGCAACCTAAGTCTCCTCTCTTTTAATTTGGCACCATTCCCTCTTGTCCTATCACCAACGACCTTCTCCACCTTTATGAATTTACAGTAGAGATGCATGCAAACTTGTCCAGATACGGAAAAAAGGATGGTGTGGTAACCTGTAATTGAAAAGTCATTTCAATTGTACTTTTGACTGAGGAGATCTTGACTCTCACGTAAGAGACCATAGGAACCTCGAACTGAGCTAACTAACTCAATATGACTTCTTTATTTTTGTCCAGTGTTTTGTGTAGATACTCAGTAGATCTTTTGTTCTTAAAGAGAAGGAATCAGGCTTTTTCAGTTTTTTTTTCTGTGTCTTTTTTAAAACAAGGAGAAAGCTTTTTAAATAACACAAGAATCTTTTTTGAGGCTTGGGCTTTTTAGTTTCATTCTGTATAAAAAGTCTGAGGAAAATGAGTGTCCGTTACTTGTTTTCTTGGGCTCTATGCAAGAATCATGGAAGCCTTTCCATAAGCAGAAAGCATACATGTACAAACTTTTAAGTAGATGGGTGGATTCCAGAAGAAATGGGCTGTAATGTCAATTGAACAATTTTTTTATGGCACTGTTTCTTATGCCCTTTTTTTTTTTTTTTAAGCTTCCAGCATCCAGCAGAAATCTCACAGTTCAGAATTTTTTCATGGTGTTCCTGGCAGCTACCATGGCAGATGGTGCCTTACAAAGTTTAAATATTAATCTCCAGTTCATTTCTCTCTTAGGCTTATCAGTGTGTACTCTAGGCAATGTTACTGTCGATTGACTCTTTGCATGCATTTCAAAGTAATCTTTTCTTGCATATTTTCAGATATAGACCAGTTCTATTCTCTTCTGGCCCCTCGTTTGCTGCCTGGACAGTTTTTATTTTATCATTCCAGTGAGATAACTTTGTTTAGTGAAGTCCAGCTTTGTTTCTGATTCTGAGGTCTCAGTCCATAAAGCCTGTCCAACTGCAGAGATCTGAATACCTTTCTAGATGAGTTCTGGTCTCTAACCCACCACTCCTGCTGATTTTTCTGAGGTTTAACATACGTAGAAATGATGCAGTTCCTTTTAGGGTTTAAAACGTTTTAATGTGGCTTCATAATTTTCACCACACACCCACTCCCCTTGATTTTTCAGGAGAACTTACATGCTTCTGTTTCTTCTTCTTCATTCTTCAGTGCAAGATTATTCACATAGCCTATTTGCCTTCTTGGCTTGTATCTTTCCTCGATTTTGGATGTACTTCTAGCAGTTCTGGTTTTTTTTTTTTTTTCACTTTTTTTTTTTTTTAATGTTTGCCTCTGTTATGGAATGGAAAGACACTAAGCAGCTTCAGAGGTTCTGTTCATAGAATTTTGCACTGAAGTTGAGCATATGTGCTCAGTGAAATGGTTCTGATGTGTTATCATGGGAAATACTCTGTCTGTGAAGATTTGACAGATGATAGTAAAATTCATCAGAGTATTACTTTGAGTGTCTGCAGTAATTGGTTTTCAGAATAAACTTAAATAACTGAGTAATGCAAGCTGATACCCTGACATGTTAGTGTCTTGAAGAAGTGATGGCTTTCACTAGCCTTCCAGTGATTAACAGTAATTAGTTCTGGTTTCTCACATCAGCTGAAGGCATCATTTATGAAGGTAGCATTAAATGAATGGTGATTGTTGAAGGTTTTGCCTGTGGATGTGTACATGTGTTGACATATATACCTGTGCCCCTATGTTTGTGCACAAGAGTGAAACAAAGTACTGTAACTTTTTGGTTTATAAAAACCAAAGCCTGGTGTACTGCTGGACTTTTAGAACCTAAACTCTTTTACACGTATCCTTGATAATTTATTGAATTATTTGAAGAAAGAATCAAAGTTGGCTCTGGCTGAAAATGTTTCTCAGCAAATTAAATTTTATAATACAGAAGAAACCAGTCAAAATCTTCTTTGGCACTTGAATGTACATATTTAGCAGAAGAGTTTATTAATGCCACATGGTACAGTATCTAGGGAAAATCATCATGCATATATGAATAAAAGATACTCACACTGGATTTCAGAGACTCAGATAGATATAGGATCAAAAAATTCAAGGTATATCTTTCCAAAATTGTCTGAAAGGCAGGAGGCAGGATTTGCTTTTCTGAAATGGGAAGTATTTGTACATCAGAGATGCATCCCATTAAGGTTTAAGAGCTCAGGTCTGCATCTGTTTCTCATTTTTGAGAATGAGTAAATTGAGAGCAGTTTATTCCTACTCCTGATGCACAGATGGAATATGTGGTCTCTGTGTGAAATAATTGGCCATGGCTGTATCTGTGAAAAGTTACATGATTTCATTTTATTTCAATACAGTTTATCCTAAAATAGTTTCAGAATTATTTGACTTCTGGAATAAATGAAAGAAATGCTGGTTGGCACTTAGGCATACTGGGTGAATATTTTCTTCTGAATTTTGCCCATAAGCATTTAAAAATCTCTTTCCCAACCTCTGCCCTTTATTTCCACAGAAAGAGAGGCGTTTTATTAGTTTCCCTGGTGCTGTTTCCCAAGTGTAGTGGTCTGAACAATAGCTTGCTGATTTGTTGCTTCTTCATATTCTCGCCTTAAATTCTGGAATAGACAACCTCTAAATCTTAGTCGTGTTGCTTCCCTATGTAATGTGACCATAATACATTAAGCAGTTGTACTCAGCATTTGTGGGTGAGCTTCTCTGTAATGATACAGCTTCATTGAAACATGTAGCTTTATTCTTTCATATAGAATTGAAAATAGTTGCAGTGGGTTGTTATTTAAGGGCAAACCTTGAATAGTATTTCAGAAATAACATGAATTAATTACATTAGTCAGTGCTTTTGCATATACACAATATTTATATCTTACTGAGTATAAATACTTCGGTCCTGTTAGAAATGAAATACTGGTGTCTAGACAAGATTCCTAATCTCTACTGCTGAAAGTCTGTCCTGCCAATACTGCCTTTGCTGTGTCACTTTACATGTACATAATACTCTTAAAATACATTGGTTGAAGAAGATATAAAACATAAGTAACTCGACACAGAGGTTTTTTATCCAAATATCTAAAAATATATTGTCGGGTGAAGTACAGTGATAATATGCCAGTTGTTGAGATCTGGAGCTTTTGGTACGGGGAATTGCTGGGAATATTTTCACATGAAAATCCTGTTTGTGTAGCAGATAATTTACATCTAATGTAGATGTACAGCATTACTGAAAATGAATTGTAAGCATAAGCTAGAATTTTACTTAACAGGGTTTCCCATGTGTAGAAAGAATAAATAGGGCATTTCTGTCATGTTCTGATAGATGAGAATGACGATGCACTGTGAGGTTTTGTGCTGGATCATCCCTGAGGTCTGTATTGTTCCTGACAATTCTTACTCTTCTTTAACAGAACATGCGAAGTCCTTAAAAAACAAATCTTTCACTAATCTGTTTAGGGTTGGGGTTTTCTTTTTTTTCATTTTCTTTTTCTTTTTTGTCTTCTTCTAAGGGCATTTAGGCTGCAAAGAGTGTTCTTTTAGATGGGCTTTAATACAGCCATTATGAAAACAGTTATGTTAAAGCTTAGAATCCTCAGCGAAGCAGAAGTATAATAATGACCTACCCAAGTCTAGAGAAGGCTCTCACAAAGTCTTGCAAAAGTTCAGGACTCTGAAAGCTCTCCTAGAATAGTGTTAACTATTGTCTTGTTTAATAATCTAGGAGTCTTCAACATGTAGTGGGGCCAAAGAGGTGTCCCAATGTGTTTTTTGTGCTGGTGGACAGCTTACCATGGCTAGATACAACAAAAATATTTTTTTATGAGAAGCTCATTCTATGTATGCCAGCTTATTAGAAGCCTCTTAATAAACAAAAAAATCTAATATAACCTCTGATTTTAGTTTATTCAATTTATGAGAAGGTGGAGTTGACCTTTCCTACTGGTTGTGAGATAGTAGGGTGGCATTTGTGAGCTGTGAGATTGAAAACAGCGAAAGGTTGATGCAGATGAAAGGTGGGAGCCAGTGATGAGGTGATGGGAAATGGTAGCCTGCTTAGTGCTTGTAAGGTTTCTGAGCATCAGTAGAACAAAACTGCATTTGTTAAAATTAGAGTAATATTCTAGTAAATAAAATTGAAAATGCAGGATGGAAGGCGAGTGGATGAGATTTTTCAGAAGTATCCTTTTGCATGTCTATTACATCCGTAGTTTAATGGTGGATTAACTTAATATCTCCTTTGGCATTGATATTGTTTGTAAGTAATTTCTCTCAAAAAGAGGAGTTAAAATTTGTACTTATTAATGCTGAGCAGTTTGCTCTGCCTCTCAGCCTGGAAGTTCTGCTGTTTCACTGTGTCCAAAGTATAATCTCAGCATTTCCTTATCTACTGCCTGCCCAGCTTTGCTAGAAGTACATCAAAGCTGCCAGGAGACCTCACTCTCCTGTGGTGCTTCTGTCGAGAAGGGCCCCTCAATCCATTTAGACAGAAAAGAAAAAAGTGTTAAGGGTTTAGCTATATGTACGTAACTTGTTAGTCACATTAAATTCGTACTAAGATACCAAGCCAGGTAATAGTGGAGCACAGAGCATCTGAATGTATGAATTAGGAGCCTGCAAGACAGAAGGTGAGATTCTTGAAAGAAGCTTAAACTACAGGTGATGTTTAAGTTAGGCCTTAGTGACAGACTGAGATTTCCAGTCTGGGTAGAAGGAGGCAGCTCTAGATGAAGTAGTTTGAAGGTGATAATTGAATTTGAAGGTGAAGATGTGTGAGGAAAAGAAAGCTGCTGACAAAACCCTGAGGAATCTGCATATAGAATGGTGGAGAGAATGGGGAGATTGCACTTGAGAAATTCTGACAAAGGGATTTGATAAGTATAAGGAGGATGTCATGGAACCCAATGAAAGATAAGATTTTGTGAAGAAGTAGATTCCGTTTTTCAGTGGTAGCGTCAAGGAGGTTGAAGACAGAATATTGGTTCTGCTGTGTACCAAAGAAGCAATGAGAAATCTTGTCAAGAACATTTGTCATTGTTGAAGACAATTTTTTTTGTAAAAGGTTGAAATGAACAGAGGGAAACTTCAGGGAAAAGTTGCAACTGGTGCATTCTTGGAGCTTGGCAACGAGAAGATGAGAAATACAATGGTGGTCCTACAAATGTGTGAGGCACAAATGTTCTCGTGCCATATTATTTTTCTGCTCTGTACTGTACATAAGGAAAAAGCTATTTGTGTATAAAGTTGCCCTTTTCAGCTTCAGGGTGAATTCTTTTGGTTGATGACCTAAACTGTGTGCTAAAACGCAGGAGCAGGCCTAAGATTTCATGCAAGTTGCCTATTGCGTACTCACCTGACAAAAGGGTTTCGGTGTCTCTGCAGTCAATTGTCAAAGGAAATTTTGGTTATTTATAGTTACGTAATATGTTATAGTCAAGTAATTATGAACTTTCCCTTATACCAAAGATAAACTATTTTCCTTGAAGAATATATAACAGATATATTCGTTTATAAGTTACGTTCAAGGGAGAATAACTGTGGTTAAGATTTCAACAGTTCAGTCTGAAAAATCCATTTAAAATAACCTACATATTGATGCTTGCTACTATTTATAGCAATTCTTTAGTAGTTAAGATGAGAAATTAATCTATTTTGATTGCATGTTTTTTCAAAAATTGTTTTTGTATGAAGCATCTGAAAAATAATAGCATTAAGGAAGGAGCCTTCCGAGAATTGATGTCAAATATCCATTGTTTCTTGGTTGTTTTGCATATTTGTTGTGGTATGTACCTGTTGTTCTAACATTGTTTTAATGCTCTGTATGTGAAATTTATGTGCAGTAGTATTCAACCTGGTGGAGGAAGCTTATTTGCCGAAAGATAATTTGGCAAATATTTTATTGCAGGTACCTTTTGATATATAATCCTACGGAACAAGAGAGGTTTTCAGTGGTTTCAGTCCATGTGAATTCACCCAGAGTTAAATTATTATCTCCTTTGGGAAGACCTGTTACTGTCCAGATTAGTGCTGTGTGGGATGGAGCAACCACAGTATCGCATGAAGCATATCAGGTATTCTGTTTTAGTAAAAAACATCAGAGACTTTTTTTATTTGACAGCAATTGTAGATTCACAATGGAATAAAACGAAACATTAATGGAAATGAAAATATTGTCATTTCTGTCTTCTGCAGTTAATGCCACTAATTCAGTCACTTTGCGGGAAAAAAACATATTGAACGTGAATTAAAATGTTTATTAAACTGATTAGTTATTGAACTTCTATTCATCCCAAAAGTAATGCCTCCTATTTATTTCTGTGGAAGCCACAACAGAAACAAGGAGCACAATAACTTGATAGAGCAAATTCTCAGCTACGAAAGACTTTTTCAACATAGTCTCCACCATTAGCTATGCATTTTCACATTTTTATTCCACCTCTTGTTTTTGTTGCTGAACAGTTTCGAAGAACTTTTGAATCATGCATCATTATGGAAGACTGTCCTCAGTCAACATCAGAAACTGTACTTTGTTAAATTCTTAATGATATAATAGTACTACATAGAGCCCTGGTTTTAGCTTTACATTCTTAATCTGATTTAAGGAGGCAAATTGAATTTGTTTCAGGATAACTTTCGTGCAAAGATAATTAATTTTTTTTCTCCGTTGTCCTCTGACAAGATAATTATTAAAAATGAACGCCGTGTGGCAATTACAGAGTAAAGAAAAAGAAATAAAATTACATATCTATAACTCAAGCTCTAAACAAATTATTTTTGAGGGGAGTCTGCTTTGATTATTACTCTTCTGTACAGATGACTTTCTACTCCTGAACAAATAGAAATAAAAAATAAAACAGTTGCCTTAATTTTCTGTTCAAATTTGTGGATTTTTAGTTGCACATTTGGTGATATGTAGGGTTCATATGCAATAAATACGCTACACATATCTTTAATAAATAACATGTGTACTATTTATGCATATATACTATATAACTATACATCATAAGATTCATAGTCATTGCATGATATTAGTGAGCTTGCTGCTAAACAGGTCAGTGGTAGAGATTTTTATTTGTTAATTCTTCACATATTAGAGCTTTTAATTTGGAATGCCTGTTGTAATTTCATATTCATTTACTTGTTGAAGCAGAAGGAGTCATACTGAGCATAAATTTACTATAAACAGTTGATATTTTTGTGTTTCTGGTAATGGATTTTTTTTGCTCCCAACAGATCTCTTTCTTGGCACATCTACCACCTTTGGGGATTGGAGTTTACCAGCTTTTGGAAGTTCCAGGTTCAGAAGCAGTTTTAACAGACTATGATATATACATGAGTGGAAGGGATAGTGTGCAGGAGAAGCCAGACAAAATTTTCAAGATAAAAGAGATGCAGAATTCTGTGGATAATATAATCTTAGAAAATTCTTACATGAAACTATGGTTTTCTGGAATGTCTGGATTGCTGGAGGTACGCTGCTTTACACTCTGTGTTACTTTCATAAGAACTTATGTGGTTTTTTTTGTTTGTTTGTTTGTTTTTGTGGAAGCCTAACTCTGCCACTGTTTCGACCCTGATTCTCTGTCCTTAGAAAATAAATACAAAAGAGGATGGTAAAAGTCATCAAATGAAGGTGGAATTTGCTTGGTATGGAACTACCAGTAATCGTGATAAGAGTGGAGCTTATCTCTTCTTACCAGATGGAGATGCCAAGGTAAAACTTCGGCTTGCACAGAGATTCTAATCTTGAAGTAATTTGAAGCATTCTGCAAATACAGCTTAGAAAAACTAGGTTTTGCTAACATTGAGATACATCTGTGTGGCTGTACATAATCATGTCAGTTACTGAAATGATTGGCAGGACTTCATAGTCTTGCATTTGGATTTACAGAAGGGGGGAAAAAGCATTAATTTGAAATGCAAATGCATACAGAATATTTGCTTTGCTAAAGAATTTAAATATGACACCACTTTTACAGGAAATTCAGTGAGATATGACCATTCACAACTGTAACATCACTTTCACTTTATATCATGAAGCGTATAGGAGATACTGATTAATCTCAGCAGTTTTCTGATTCTGATGATTTCTTGATGGTGACTGTGGAGCTTCCAATTCAGAGTGTAGCACTGTATAGCTGGGATTAGCATATGTAGTTTAATATAGTAAAGATGCAGAGTCCCAGCTGATGAATGTACATAGAGGGTAGCAAAGCCAGCATCTGTTCTGATTGTCTGGTTGCCTACTAGTATTTTTAGCTGTGTAATTATTGGACGGCAGTAGAATACTACTAGTAGTTTTTTAATTGGAAACTCAGAAATTAGTGTTCTTATTCTGGCTTTATATGACATCAGAAATGCGCTGTAGCACTTTTGGAATGGGAAAGGTGGTATTTCAGAAAACAAGCAATAAAAATAATAAACAATTTTAAGAAGCCAGATAGTTTGCAGCATATTTCCTCTGCCCAATATCTTGTGGGGAGATTAAAGTTGAATACTGAGACAGACTTGGATTTCTGAGTTGGTCCATGCAGGAAATAAGCAAGGGAAACCATTCTATAGTTTTATGTGTAAATCAGTTTAGAAGTGGACAGAATCATCTCCTTTCCTTTTAGCAGTATCTCCTAGAAACATGCCTTTCGAGATCTGTCATTTGGCAGTTTTAGTCTGCATGGTCTCTTAATTATTTGCATCAGTTCTGTTCAATAGGATTCAAATTTTAAATATCAGAGCTTTTGGTTGATAGATACCTAAAAAATACATTAAAAACAATCACTTTTTTTTTTATTTTTTACTTTTAATCGGCTACATTTTCAAGCTTCAACTAATTTTATTTTAGATACTACTTCACCTTTTGCTTAAAGACAGTAATCAGTAAAGAAATGATTCACGAGTGCAAGCACAGCAAGAAAATAATGTACATACTGAACTTTCATGAACAATGAAATTGAACTACCTTTTTATGTGACAAACCATGGTGTGTTCAGCTTTTGTAACTTTTTGTACAATAAAAATGAAATCATAATACTTTTAAAAATTCTGCTTCATCAGTATACCATCAGAATCATTTGGCTTGAATTTTAGTGACATTATTTAAATTATCCCACTGGGAATAACAATGCAATGCTGTAATAGTATCAAAAACATTTCAAACTAATGGTTTCTGTCTTAAAAGAAATGCCATCTGTTCAGGGTTCTCAGCGTGAGGTGGATTAACTAGCACTTCCTAAGTCCTTGTGGGAAGTGGCAGCAGGATAAGGTACAGGCAGTTTTCTTGATTATGGTTAGGTGTTGTTTTCCTGTTCTTTCCCATGTGTTACTGAAAACTTTGCAAAGAAAAATTGTATCATAGAATCATTTAGGTTTGCAAAGAACCATAAGAGCATCAAGTTCAACTGTCACATAAACACTACCATGTCCCTAAGTGCCACCTGCACACATCTCTTAAATACCTCCAGGAATGGCAGCTCCACCACCTCTCCAGACAGCCTCTCCCAATGCCTAACCACTTTTTTTGTGGAGAAATTCATCCTGATGTCCAGTCTGAACCTTCCACAATGCAACCTGAGGCCATTTCCTTGAGTTCAGTCGTGAGCCTTGAGGAGCACCACTTGTGACCAACTAAATATTTAACTCCACTTGCAACAACCCCTTGGGCCTGGCCATCCAGCCAGTTTTTTAACTGGGAGACAGCGCATCCACAGCCAGTCTCTCCAGGAGAAAGCTGGGGGAAACTAAATACTTTACTAAAAGTCCAAGTAAACAACATCCACAGCCTTTCCCTTCCCCACTAAGCAGGTCATCTTGTCATAGAAGAAGATCAGATTAGTCAGGCAAGACCTGCCTTTCATAAGGCCATGCTGTCTGGCTCTGATCCCCTGGCTGTTGTGCATGTGCTGTGTGCCAGCACTCAAGATGATCTTCTCCACAACCTTCCTTGGCACCAAGGTCAGACCAGTGGGTCTGCAATTTCCTGGTTCCTCCTTCCTGCCCTTCTTCTAGAGGGACATCACATTTGCCAACCTGTAGCAGCTGGGACTTCTTCCACTAGCCAGGACTGCTGGTACATTATTGAAAGTGGCTTGACAAGCCTCTTTCAGCACCTTTGTGTGGATCCTGTCCGGACCTATAGATTTTGTGGGTGTCCAAGTGGTGTAGTTGGTCAACAACCATTTCGCCTCTGTTTATAAGGGCTTCATTCTGTTCTGTCTGTCGTGCAGCTCAGCAGGCTGGGATAAAGACTGAGGCAGAGAACGCATTAAAAATCTCAACCTTTTCCTCCTCTTTTGTCACTGTTTTTTTCCCAGTGTCCAATGAAGCATGGAGATTTTCCTTAGTCCTCCTCTTGTTGCTTATGTATATATAACAACGTCTTTCATTATCTTTTACTGCAGTATTAGATGTTAGATCTTGTTCCTCTGGTATGAGTGCAGTTGCATGTTTACTTTGCCCTTGTTACTAGTTATTTTGTCACCTGATAAGTCTGTTCATTCCTTTCATTTCAGTTCTGCAATAGACAGAAATCATTTTTCTTCATCTAGTATAATCTTCCACCATCCTATTGTGTAGCTTTTCAAGTTTAATTTTGGATATTTCATGCTCGAACTTGCTAGGCTTGCAAGCCATGACTCAACACCGTGTCAGTTCAGAGCACTGGTTCCACCTAGTGCATTTCTCACCGTCAGTAGGCTATTAGAGATGGTTGTTTTCTGCTGATCATGGTCTGCATACTAGAAGGTACACAGATCAGAGTTTTATAAGTGATTTCTTGGATTAATCATTTTTAAGGCTGTTGTGACATCAGAATGGAACATTGCAAAAGTTGCATTTTTGCTAAGGAGTGTTAAGTCTCAAGTATCAGCACTAAGTTGGACATCAGCAGAGCCTTTGTTTAACAACAGTAATTTGCATACTATTAAATGAAAGGATCGGAGAATACCAGCAGCTTTATTTATCTAGAAAGAACATCTAGACTTGCTGTGGTGCAGCTAGACAGCCCCCAGGAAGAACAGTCTCTGAGGTTGTGGCATTGGGTCTTGACCAAGGATAATTCTGTCTGTGTTCTCTCTGAAGTGTGAAAGCAGTTTAAGGTACCTTCTGGTCAGGATGCCAGTGCAAAGTCCAGGACAGGGACACAGAGCAGCAGCTCTAGAGAACGCTTTGCTCCTCTCACATCTGTGTGTTTTCTGCAAAATAAAACAGAATCAGAAGGTACTGGGAAAAAAAAGCAGTATCTTAAAATCTCAGTGCTGCATAACTGACTGACAATGTTATCAAGGTTAGGAGGGGAGGACCTTGTCACACCTCATGACTATGAAACGTTTCTCCATGTCCTGTTCCCTTTCACACATTGTCTCTATGGTTGGACTTACTGATCATAGTCCCTGGCTGCAGCTGCTGCTACTGGCTTTCAAAAAAAGTTTTTTCATAACAGATCCATTTTTATATCTGCCAGGCCTACCTGTTGCTTTTACTTTTCAGACAAGAAGACAAATCTACATTATTTAACTGCTTAATCTTGAAGCCCAAGGAAAAGATAACAATATCTTTCTGCATTTTTATTAGCCAGATTGGGGTGTTCCACTGCACAAACGGAGAGACTGTCTATTTAGAATATCCCTCTGTATCCATCTTCAGATCTTCCCTCTCAAAAGGGTAGAGACCCCTTGTTCAAGCATAGGATCCTGTCTCTGAATGTTTTCCCTGTTTTTAGTTGCCTAATAACAAGAAAAGTATGCAGGGACAATTGGCTGGAAGGTGCTCAGAATACTCCAGTCTCAGCTTCCTTTGAAGTGTCTTTTCTTTCCTTGGTCTGCACATTTCTCTTCAAGCATCACATCTATCATTTAGAGATCTGCCCTGCATGGTGGCTTTTTTGTTTTTGAAAACAAGTATTTAAATTACTATCGTGTCTCTTGTGCCATGTAATTCTTACAGTTCTTGAGAAGTCATAGCATTTTTTTCCTGAAAAAGTAATCTCAGACAATGCCTCATGAATTGTAATATGCTATTGAGAGACCACTTTCCTTGAAGAGTTTGTTTTGACTTCTTCTGAATCTCAAGTATATCAAGTGCAATTCAGTCTGTGCTGGAAAACTTTCCTCTGGACATTTTTGGTGTGGAAGTCATTGTGTGCTGCACTGCCAGAAATTTCTAGGCTACATTAAGATGTTTAGTAGTACTTCAGTTGGCTGCAGGGGGAAACTCCCACTGCCCATGCTTTATGCCTAAAGCTGCAATATGCCATGCCAGCTTCTGTGCAAGCCAGTAAACCTTTACATGAAGGACAATTATCCCTGTCCCTTCAGCGTACAGTTCTTGTCAGATAGTTTAAGATACCATAGCAAGCTGTGACGTATTATTTTGCTCCAAATAGTCTCCCCTGAAATTTCTCCCTCACCATTTTCTTTGTCTTCCAACAGCAAGCTATTGTATATACTGTAACAGCAGAAGAAGTCCGAGATCACCTCATGAGGTTGAATGTGTACAAGTCTATGGGGCCACCTAACATGCATCCCAGGGTCCAGAAGGAACTGGCTGATGTGGTTGCCAAGCCACTGTCTATCATTTTGAAAAGTCATGGCTGTGAGGTGAAGTTCCTGGTGACTGGAAAATGGGAAACATCACTCTCATTTTTATGAAAGGGAGAAAGGAAGACCCAGGGAACTTCAGGCTGATCAGCCTCACCTCTGTGCCTGGGAAGATCATGGAACAGGTCTTCCTGGAAGCTGTATTAAGGGGCATGCAAGATGAGGAGATAATCCAAGGCAAGCAGCATGGCTTCATCAAGGGTAGATTGTGCCTGGCCGATCTGGTGGCCTTCTATAGTGGGGCCCCCAGCACAAGGAGGACGCAGAAGTGTTGGAATGGGGCCAAAGCAGGACCATGAAGTTGATCTGAGGGCTGAAGCACCTCTCCTGTGAAGAAAGGCTGAGGAAACTGGAATTGTTTAGCTTGGAGAAGAGAAGGCTCTGGGAAGACCTCATTGTGGCCTTCCACTACTTGAAGGGAGTTTATAGGCAGGAGAGAGATGGACTTTTTACTGTCTCATAGTGATAGGACAAGGGGGAATGGATTTAAACTGACAGAGGGGAGATTTAGGTTAGATGTTAGGAAGAAATTCAATCCTCAGAGGGCGGTGAGGCACTGGCACAGCTGCGCAGAGAGCTGTGAGTGCTCCATCCCTGGAGGTGCTCAGGGCCAGGCTGGATGGGCCCTGGGATGGCAGCCCTGCCTGTGGCACCAGGGTTGGAACTAGGTGATCGTTAAGGTTCCTTCCAACCTAAGCCATTCTGTGATTTCTCTTGAAAATGAATACTCAAAGATGGTTTTCTGTACCCTTTGACCTGTGTTTCTCTTACCACATTTAAGAAAGCATTGCCTTCCAGGCTTAACCAAACTGTTCACATTAGGCTGCTGAGCCTCATGCAATGGAACTAATGCCAGTGAAGCTGAGGGAAACAGATATTATGGAGTGGTCATTTTAACTGTTTAAGAAATGGAGTCTTGAGGCTGAATATGAGTTTTGCAAATAGTTCTATCATGATTTTTTCCCTTTAGTTAGTAAATAAGGTGGTTTGTGTCTGAATAGCAAGAGAACTATTCTGCATCTCAAACCTTTGCATTAAAGGTTTGTTTTTTCACAGTCAGGATCTGTTCAGAGGCCTCTGTGCATCTCACTACGGAAATTTGCAATGGTACTAGACTAATTATGCATTCAATACAGGAGTTCTGCTGCTTAAAGGCCTGATTCATTGAAGTATTTTCTGTATGGCAAATCTGATGACTATGTCTTTACAGGTTCTGAACTCAGTGTGTCTCCAGATGGCTCTCAAGAAATCTCTTTCTAAGATTAGTGCTTTTCTAAGTGATAAGTATACATTAGGAGGCTTCCTTGTTCCTGCAGTACCATACTTGTTCATCTTTTCCATTTCCTCAACAATTAGAAAGCAGCGGGAATCCTTCAGGACTTTCAGTTTGTCATATCTCCACTGTTCTTATCAGAAAAGGCAATCCCCTAAAGCCACATGACCTCAAGAGGTTTTGTAACTCCCATTCTTTTTGCAGCTACTCTGTCCCTACGACCCCATTGATCTGGAGAGGTGATCTTGATATGTGTATAGCTTGGAGACTGGTATATGAACATACTTTTTTGTAGCACGGTCTCAGAATCTGAGAGCTGTTAGGTGTGTCTCATTTCAGCTTTCTGTCAGCATTGGAGCAACCTTTTTTGGTAGTAGTTGTCAATATCGCCATTGTGTTTTGTACTTGCATGTTAGGAGGCACCAAGCTCCTCCAGGTATTTCTTTATTTAAAAAAAGAAAATCACTTGCAATTTTTCCTTTTTATAGGAATTTTGCAGCCTTTTGCATTCATCCAACATGTCTCCGTTTTTACTGACTGGTTTGGTGCTGGATAACTCACATTGTTGAAATGGACAGATATTACTGAGAAATGTTCTTTCAAACAATAGAAATAAGCCCTTGAGTTAAGTATTTGCTAACAGAATGTATTTGGTAGACTGCTGCTTGTGCAAGTAGTGGTCTCCTACGCTGTAATTGGTATTTGCTTGGCCTGAAGACCTCAGGTTTCTCATGTTCCCTTGACTGTGACCAAGCGGAGGATCCTCCTGTTGCCCTAACCTGCAGGGGGAATTTTGAAGGGTTGGGTTATTCCACCTTCCTGTCAATAGTGCAGTTTGTCTACGGTATTTTAATCTAAACATTTACTTTTAGGAGCAAATCGTCACAGGTTAAATGAGTTTGTCTTTTCTACTTCTATGTCACAGGTAAGCACACAGATAGCAATCTCTTCTGGAACAAGAATGGGGACAATTCCCGCTCCTGTGACAGATCCTGTCAGTTTTTCATTGAGATAAGAGAGCCCAAAAGCCAACTCATATTCTAGCCTTCAAACACCCATTATCACAGCATATTAATTTGGCTGGTTTCCTCTTGCCTTCATAGTACTGTACTTCTTTAAACCGTAAGCCCTGTGCCACAGATTGTGAAACTATGGCATTTAATTGCTGGCTAGCAAATACAATTTTGCTATCATAAAGCTGAATTCAGATACTTTAAATAATAGCATATTACTCTATTTGTCTGTAGGTCTTGTATCCATTAATCATCATAGAATACCTGTGTGATAAATAATGATGATTATGCTAATTTTAAGTGAGGTAAGGCTTTAAATAAAATTTGGTGAATTTCAGACTAGTGGTGATTTATTTTTTTCCTCCAAGTTTTTAGGCTACTCTTAGATACAGCATGACAGTTACCTAAAGAAAACAAAATCCTCAAAGAAGTTATTAACCATTATTCTTTGATTTATACACACAAAATGCAAAATTTTAAAATAATTCTAACTTTTTCTTTCTGCAGCCTTATATTTTTACAGATCTACCTACAGTAAGAGTTGCTCATGGAAGGATTTTCTCAGAAGTTGTGTGTTTTTTCCACCATGTGACGCATACCACGAGACTTTATAACATCCAGGGTAAGAGTTCTGAAACTGTCTCACTCACTGAATTCCCTTTGGTTATTTTTCAACACTCTAGGTTTCTGACTAGAACTTCTGACCTAGTGCAGAATCATTCAGATCAAGATCTTAGCTAGGTCCAGTGCAATGAGTATGGTCTTTTTGTGAGTCTTCTGCTAGTCATACTTAACCTCAATATATTTGTTGGAGATGTCTCAGTATGAGGAAATCTTGCAGTGTATATTGCCTGTACAGGGTCCAAAACTTTACTGAGCTGTCTGCATATAGGTAGCTGTAAGTTTTAAAAATGAAAAACTGTACAACAGTATCTTGGAGATAATAAAACATGTTAATTTTCTTCATAGCTTCAAACTTACTGGTAGAGGAACAGTGTCTTCTCTAAAGTCACAAAGAATGGAAGGTCATTTGTGAGCAGCATTAATAATGAAGTAATTCTAGATCAAACTCTTCATCATCTTCCTTATGAATACAGTCTGAGATGTTACATAGCAAGTTGTTGAAGATTCTGGAGAAAAATATTTACACTCAAGATATGTGACCAATATGTAAAATGGGCGAGTGGATGAAAACCTTGTAATCTAACTGTGCTGAGTTGCCAAAAATATATGAAGAAGGTTATTTTGCTGTGTGAATTTCAGTAAATGACACTGCCTAGCAAGGTGGAAACCTACATAAGCAGGATACTTAATGTAGTGAAGAGGAGGGAAAACACCTGAATGAAAATCTCTCTTCTGTCTTGGATGAGGTTGTTTGGAACAGTATTTCTTTATAACATTCCCTTTTCTGACAGGCACTGATTAGCAAATTGAAAAAGTGTTACACTTCCATTTCACAGTTTGCAGGAAATTACTTGTCAATGAAAATCACTTGCTAGCTGATTCCTAACACATAAGTTTTTCTTTCATTTTGAGAACACTAATTAGTCGTCGTCTTTTTCTGACAATTTGCAAATTCATCACACTGTTTTCAGTAATTGCATCATTGCCTATCTAGTCATTGAGTAGCAGTCCTGTACCATCTTTCTAGCTGTTACGAGGAAACGATACAACATTTTATCCTCTTTGACTTCGCTTTTATTGTTTTTATTTGAATTTCTTCATATGAAATGGCCTTTTTCAGAGTGTAAAGATTGACTTTGCATTGTTGTACTGAGGTCGGTTTCATCAGCTTTGTAAGGAAAGTCTTTTATATAGCATTACTTTATTTAAAAGAAGGTATCTTGAAGTCTTACTAAATGTATAAAGTAACAAAGCAAGTGGGCAGGAATACATGTGCACTTGTGTGTATGGCTTTATTTTCTTTTTAAATGGACATGGTACTTCTAGTGTAACCTGCCTGCTTGGAAAGGAGTGCAAAGCCTGACCAGTTGTGTATTCCAGCTGTTGGACAGGATTTCAAAGTCCTACAGTTGAGTCCTACAGTTTTGGTAAAACACTTGATTTATTTACCATCAGACTTCTGCTGGTTTTGAGCAGAGAATCCTCTGGCTTGATGATTCTGTTCAGTAATTGACCGATGAGTCAGTTTTGTTTTTTTTTTCCCTTTGATTGACATTTGTTGTTGATATCAGCATAATTTTGTTAATACTTTTATCAAAGGCTGCTTAAGTTTAATTATCTTCTATAATAGTATTTTTGCATTAGCTCAAATTACATAGCAGGGAAGAGCTGGGTGTAATTCATGCTATATTCATCTTAATATTGTAAACTAAAATATTGTATCCTTGTTTAGTGTCCTCATACTTTAATGGTTCTACTTCAAAATAGTTGGAAAAGCCATGGTTCAGAGCATAAAGATTGGAGCATATAGATTCTCTTGCACAGACTAGGTTTGGAAAAACAGAATTACCTAAAAGTGACTAATTTTTGGTTAGCACTGTGATATAACTGCCTTTGATAAACTTTAACATGTTAACAGCTGCTGGTACTGTTGAATGTGACACTCAGATTTAAAAAAAAAAAAAAAAAAGATGAGGAAACAAATAGAATTTAACACCTTCTCATTCAGGTGATAAAATAACAGCCATGACTGTATTTTACATACTAAACAACAGCATGAAAATTGAAGGAGGCAGACACTTTCAGCATTCTGTTCTTGAAAGATTCAGAGTGTTTAAGAATTTGCTAAAGTAAGGACCTACTTGAGGAACTTTCAAATTTAAAAAAAAAAAAAAATGCAAACCATGCTGGAAGATTACATACATAGAAAGCAGAAGAGGTTGTACTAACCTCTGAGTGCTTAAGAATCTAGGAACTTTGTTTGAAGATGTTTTATCCTCTTGCATAAGATTTGGCTGGGTCAGAGCCCAAACCGTGACAGTCATGCCCCTGAGTGCACTGATGTGCAGTCAACTGTGGGAAAAATAAAGAATTTAGTAGCTAAGGTTTTAAATACAATCTGCAAATTTTAAGGGACTGAGTTAATTAGTCTCTCAGTTTCTACCATCCTCTGTTTACAACCTGTCAGGCAAGTGCATTGTAATTTCATGACTATCAAGAGAAATTTCATTTTTCTGTTCTGTTTGGCACATTCCTTTTTCAGCTGTTAGTCCCATTAGACTGCGGAAAGGGTGGTCGTGCTGAATGATAGTGTGATTACAGTCCAAACTCTATCTTAAACTGTTTGAAAAGATCGGATCGTTGTGAAAGGTATTTAACTTTCTGTGTGAGGCACTGTGGGAAAATCTTATTGAGCATCTGTCTACCTCTTCAGTTATTTAATTTTTCCTTTAATAAAATGAGCATCCGTTACCTGTTAATGAAGACTTGCATCCTGATTGCCATCATATCAGTGTGCAGTTCAGTGTTCCACTTTCTTTGTGGGAGATTCTCCTTGTTTTGGTTAAAACAGAAAACCAACTTGCTGCTTAGTAGAACAGTTGCTGTCAAGAGCCTGTGAGCAGATCTTGTTCTAGCATATTAGCTATTGCTCTTGAAAGTTGTGTGGTGTTTCTTACTGATTCATCAGAACCCATTGGTTCTTATCATGAATATTCTAATTATTGGAGTTCTCTTTCTGTTCTACTTCAGTGAAGGTTGCACACTGAATGTTTAATGAGTACTGATTTAGAAGCACTTCTGTATCACATGGTACATAACTGACCTGACTTCAAATATCTGCGTAGATATAAAAGGCAAACTAATGGGAGAAAACTGTGTCATTGTGTTCTTTGAACACTGGAGTTGTTGCGTATCTGGCAATAGCTTTTACAAATTGGGAGATATTAAAAGCATCTTTTTCATGCAGGTTTGGAAGGCCAATCTCTTGAAGTTTCCAATATTGTGGATATTAGAGGGGAATATAATCGTGAGCTTGCGATGAGAATTTCATCTGACATAAACAGCCGAAATAGATTCTATACTGATCTTAATGGATATCAGGTAATTATTCTCTACTAATTCTAAAAGGCTCTGCTAATTCTAAAGTCTCAGTTTTCAACTAATTTTAAAAAATGAGTCATATTAACCAAACACTCTTGTTGAAGTCCGTTAATCATTTAAAAGGGAAAAGACCTTAAAATGTATCCCTGTTGTAAAATCTGGTCCAGATCAGATGATGTGGTGATTGTTTTCTTTCAGAAAAATTGAGAAGTTTGATACCTCTATATCTTTTTGAAGACAAGGAGTGTAATACAGCAAGGCACAATAAGCCACTCTGCAGTTCGTTGAATGTCTGCATGCCTTTTTCCTTCATCTATTTAATGTGGGTCCTTTTTTCTCATACTCTGGGCATATGTGTACTTCCCAGCAACTCAGCTGCCTAGAGTAACGTAGAGAACAACTGCTCGGTGTTGTGTTAGAAATAAGTAGATGATGTATTTTAAGAGTATAACAACTTTATTGGTAATACATCTGGTGAAATTGTGTGACTATTTTTCTTGTACTTTGAAGCACAGACTAAAGAAAGTGTATTTTCTTTTTTTGACCTTCCTTTCTTGCTAAAAATAGGCATTGTGAATACACTGAGAAACATACCTGCTGTTCTGCCAGTTAGTTTTAGAACTGCATTTTGCTGGAGACAGTGAAGTGAATATTTAAACATGAAAGTAATTTTAATACTATTATTCATTTTTCATGTACCATTCAGTAATTCCACCAGTGCTTAAATAAGTTCCCATTATAAACCAACAATTGCTTTTTTGCTATCTTGAATCTATTCGCTGCTGGCTCTCTAGAGGAGAAGATATTTTCTCTCATTCTATAACTGATTATTCTTTTTTTTTTTGTATGTTCCCTTGATGAATCTTTCAGTTTTTAAGAAATGTTCTTTGCTCTGAAAGTGCATTGAAGTTATCATTTTGAAAGTGGTAGTTTTAGCCACAAATCTCCAAAAAGCTAAACAATACAGCTGAGTGAATACTTTAGTGCTGGTTGTCGGTGATTACTTCTAAAGCACATGGGGTTAATGTATAAAAATGTCTTTGAAATTCAAATGTGTAAAAAAATATATTTTATTGAAGTCTGTGTTCATACTGTAGATCCAGCCCAGACTAACGATGAGCAAATTGCCTCTTCAAGCAAATATCTATCCTATGACTACCATGGCTTACGTCCAAGATACTGGCGTTCGTTTGACACTGCATTCAGCTCAGTCTCTAGGTGTTGCAAGCTTGAAAAATGGTAAGTATAAGAGAGATATTACAAAGACCTATGTTTCATGATTATCTGAAAGAGTTCATTCAGAGATTACCATGCCTACTAGTATTTGAAGAAAGCAAGTAAGTTTGTCCGACTCTGAAAGGTTTTAAAATGTGTCTGTAGATGAAGAGCTGGAGGATGTTCCCACATGAGGCCCTGTCATCTTCATTGGAAGATATCTCTCAAATTAGAGTCAGAGAAAGGTTATCAGGAAAATGACAAAATGAGCTAGAAATTGTCAGAGCCAGGTATTTTTCATCCAAGAATTCTGTTGAAACTAAAGGCATCACAAAGTAGTTTGTACTCTTTTATAGTGGTCTGATAGCAGAGGGCTGGAGATGGACAAAGTGATGCTGACTTTGGTTTTTTGTTTCGATTTTCAAGTAGAGAGCTTACAGTGCAAGTAACATAGTCTAATATCCTGATCAAGAAAAAGCAACAGCAGCTTATTGAAGGACTAGAACTAGTGAAGTAAAGAATAAAAATTACTGCCTGCTTGTCAGTGGTTGAAAGAGGAAGGAAGCTTACCTGGCTGTAGACTCTGAATGTTCTCAGACTTCTGAAGTGGCTTTCTTGCCTGGTCCTAGAGGTTACCAGAAGACTTCAGATGTTGGTAGACCTCCTGAGATTATTTAATTCATCACTAAAGTGAGAATATTGTTTGCCATTCTTCAGCACATTATTGACCCTAGTTAGAATAGTGATTCAGGAAGTGTATACAGCTGTTTTTCTTTCCACTCACCAATTATTTACCTAGGGAGTTAATCCCAAAAGAAGTAGCTGGTTTTTAGATACTGTTGTGTTTGAACTTCTGTTGTTGTGAGTTCTGACATAAGACGAATAAAGACTATAGCTACTTTCTGGAGCATTTCTGTTGTTAACATAACAGACTACACTGGTTTTTTTTAAAGTTTATCTAAGAAATGGGATTTTATAATGGTAAAATAATGATAAGTCAT
This sequence comes from Penelope pileata, assembly GCA_013396635.1. Lineage (NCBI taxonomy): Eukaryota > Metazoa > Chordata > Aves > Galliformes > Cracidae > Penelope > Penelope pileata. Next base: position 220,646 of record WBMW01001845.1, read on the forward strand.
GCATAGCTAGTGCATGACTTTGGCTAAAAAAACAGAAGAAAATAGCTTCAGTAACTTAAAATGATTTATAGTTGGGAATTATTTCTTTATCCATTCAATGTCAAGTTTTGCCCTACAACGCTAGTCTTTTTCAGTGGGTCAGATTTAAGTTGTTCCAAGTATTTCAATTAGTGACACAACTCTGAAAAGGGAAATTATTGTACAGCATTTACTTGTACAATAATTATAATGATCACTACTGTTGAGCTACAGATCTGCCTTAGAAAGCTCTTGCGTGTATGGGTCAGTTAATCTACATCTGTACTAATGGGAGGCTGCCTGTTAGATCCCAATATCCCTTTTGTCATGGAGCAGCTATGATATGCCTAAATACCTTCAGGTAATGTATTCTTTCAGTCTGCCTTGACTTTTCTCAGAGAAAGCTGTCATTGTTCCTATGACCCCCTCGGTGCTATGCACTGATGGGGCAGATCTAATCATAGTTATTCAGTGTGGTTTTTTGCTCCTTTCTTTCAGCAATGGATGGGAGAGAGACTTGCCATTCTAGCTAGTACAGGCCTATACACTGTTGCTTTAATAAATCCATGATGGAAAATATCTACCTTTTGTTCCAGGTCCACCTGATACAAAATCCAAAACATGTTTTCTCATGTCTTTCTTTGCTAGAAAAAAAAATTCTTGATCTTGTGAATGAGCTTGACTTTGCTTATTGTATGTAGGTGTAAATAGGTAACAGAGACTGAATAAGTCTTAAGAAGTTCAGCTGCTTGGTAGTAGTGCCTGTATTTGTTCTTTAGCTATCCTCGTCTCTGCATCACAGAATGACTTGCAACATGCAAGTCCACAGAGAGATCCATTATCTTTCTTCAAATCAGGGAAGTTGAGAGTAGTGCTGTATGATGTATTTCAGATAAGCATCAGGGAGAAACTGTCTTTCTGTGAGCGTTGAGGATATTAGAGATCTTTTCCCAATTCCAGTTATATCAAAGAGCGAAAGATATATCCTGTTCTTGTTAATGGCATTAATCATTTAACTGTCTGACACTTTTTGGCAAACTATTATGTCGCTCAAGATTCGGGAACTAGTTTGCAACATCAAATATTTACTGTGCATCCACTAAAAAAAGGAAATGAATGTATTCATCTCACTTGTTATCATTGGACAGTGTTTTATAAAATTGGTGTGTTCACCATATTTCTTCTGAGGACATATGGGATTCTTTAATAAAGAAGCAGAATGAAGCTGAAAGTTCTTTGGCTGTGTCCAGTGTTTTGTGACACTTCTTTTGAAGGATCCTGGAAGAAAAATCAAAAGCATTACAACCTAAGCAGGTGCCTTAAGTTGCAAACAGTGTATCTCAGGGCATAACTCACCATTTGAATTTTTCTGAACAGCTGATTATTTCTTCTCATTGTATCAGAGGCAGGCTCTTACTATGAAGCAGTTAACTCAAGAGACTTGATCAAAGACCATACAATACATACGCTGTGACTTTATTCCTGCTTTTCTGTCTCTCTTCCCATTTGTGATATTGGATGTCTAATCTTTCTTTTAGTGTTAAATGTTGAACATCATTTACTGTGCAAGTCCCATCCAGTTCTGCTCTAATTCACTATTTAGTGGATTATCCTACGTGCCCTAGGAAAGACCACCTCTAGGTAGATGGCATCTACCACTATGAAATGGCCTTCCCTGCCGTCTAATGGATAATTAATGGGGTAGCAGCAATCACTTATGTCCCGAAGGCTCACAAGTTACTTTAATGCCATTTTAAGCCAGAAATTTCCCCCTTTTTTGATCCTTTGACCGAATTTTGAAATGGCTTTTACCTGACTTCAGCAGCACTGATCATTTTGTTTGTATGGTCTGATCACAATCACCATAACAATAATAAGATTTATTTTGTCACCCATCATCTTCCAAGCTTCTTAAAGAATGCTGGGAATGTGTTTATGTAGTAGCAGATTGAAATCTTCTAAGCTTTCTTTGAAAACTTTGACAAAAGTTTATCACATAATTTGTCTTACTGTGGTTCTATTTTTTTCAGAGATTTACTGCATTTGTCTTTCAGCCCATGTTCATACTGTGATCCACAAAGACCAACAATTTGAATCACAGTCCTCACTTTATTTGATAGTAGAAAATATGAGGTTCTCTTATTAATTTCCATCTGATGACTGATCTGGGTCCACAAAATTCTGTTTGTTTGTGAGAGAAAAGCAAGTATTTAGGAAGATAGGATGAGTGTAACAGCCTTGATTACATGCCCTGAGCTGCTTTCCCTCAGGAGTTATAAACTGGAAAAAAAATAAAAGTGAACTCATCTTCCAGAAGGCTGTTTATGATTTAACATCATTATAAAAGTTTGGTGTATAAACTCAGAAATTTCATCTGCTGCAAGTATTTTCCTGTTCCTACAAATCAAAAAATGCTTACAAAAAGGAGTTGTTGTCATTATTTATTATTCATACTGCCTACCTGCTTTTTCTTCAAATAATTAAAAAAATAATTAAATGCAATCTTATATGTAGTATCAGATGAAGACAGCTAACCTACAAAAGGTCTCTCCATACAGCTGCAGCTACTTGAGATGATTCTTCTCTTGATATTTGATGCACCAAGTATTCTTGTTACAAGTAGCAGTTAACAGTAAAAATTTTTGATGCAAAATTTCTATGTAGACTATTATATTAAAAATTTACAGTACTGGAATGTACACTGAAATTTTGGAAGATTACAGCTGAAAGCATTGTTACTATAATCAGTCCTAACCATATTGATCTACTATTAGTCCTTCATATGCAAGAGAAAAATTGGGATTTTTTACAATTTATATTTCAAGATATTTTTCTTACATTTAATAAAGACCTAACATATTCCTGTTACCACTACAGTTCTTATATTGTGTTTTCAGGTCAACTGGAAGTAATCATGGATCGTCGACTTATGCAGGATGACAACCGTGGCCTTGGACAAGGTGTCCAAGATAACAAGATTACAGCTAATGTCTTCCGACTTCTGCTAGAAAGAAGGCATGGAACAGATGTGGTAGGAATTACTGCTTGGATTTTTCTGACTAATTAAGACATGAATATTTATTTATGTTATAGAAGCAATGAACTTAGCGAGGAAGTTATTCCATGAGCAGTAGAACTAAGGAGCTGCAGCTTCCCTGGGGAGTTTGTTCTCATAGAGAGGTCTCCATCTTTCAACAGTTCCTCACACGAACATGTATTTTCTCACCCTTGTCTCCCTCCCTTTTCTGTCACCTGGATAAAGGAAGCTCTATGTTTGGTATGTTTGGAAGATTGTATGCCTATTGATGGCAAGCCAATCAAAATGGGTAACTTGAATTCATGCTCCAGTGTGTCACTGAGGTGCTGTTGTGAAAGTCTCTTCTTTAAATAAGCCCTGGCTTTTATTTTCATTTTTTATTCAGGAAGCTTATAACCGTTTGGTGGTTAGTGAGACTTCTGTATCTTGTCAGTTTAATGAACCTGGAAAAAAATTGAAAAATAATTTGGTATGAATGGATGGAGCAAGGTCAAACTTAAATTTCTTAGGAAGTGATTTTTAACCCAAAATATTTAGGTGCCAGACTTAAGCCTTCTCACTTCATTGTGATTTTGGGAAAATAGAGAGCATTTTGTTGAAATTCTTTGTTCTTGCATGGCTCATGCTGTTTCACTCTTGTATATATTAATCTTCTGAGTAACTGTTCTTTGCATTTGTCTCTTTGTATTTTTTTCCAACCATTTGAGAAGGACAAAATGAGAAGTACATTTTCATACTGAGACTGTAGAGTCGTTATGACAGCACTGAGTAGATTTTAAAATCACCACATGGCTAAAGATGAGTAGATGTATACTAAGCTGCTAATGAATATGCAGATAAATTGAAATTAATTCTGTTTTATAATGGATATCATTAAGCACTGTGAGAGGATGATAATATCAGGCTTAAAGCTAATTTCCACCGCTTACTGATTGACAGCTTTTTCAGGTCGTGCATGTCACTATGATTTTCTAGTTCTTCATCCCATGGAACACAGACAACACATTAACTGCAGTTATCAGTGTGTTGTGGAAATATCTGAACCAGAAGGAAGCTATCTTAAGTCTTGAAAACATTCTAGCTTTGACAGCAGCGGGTGTTGCACAGGTTAATAGTCTACCTTGGCAAGAGGAGATGTGCAGAGAGATCTACAGTGCCACAATAAACTTCTTTTAGCACCCAGAGTAGCTTGTATTGTATTAAATTAAAATATGAAGCAGGTAAATTAAAATTATTGGACATAGAAAGCTGTGTTTACATAGCAGATAGTAGGGGACTACAGGAGCAGATAAAATTAGTGTTGTGGTGCTTGCATCTACACTGTGTACAGTTCAGGTATTTTCTGTAGAATCATAAAATAATTTAACAGGTACCTCTGGAAGTCACCTTGTCCAATCCTTCCTCAAAACAGATCTACTTCTGTGTCAGAGTAGGCTTAAAAATTATGCAAAGAACTAGTCATCAGACTGTGATGGAGATGTGTAGGGTTCAAACACATTTGTTGTGTGCTTCTAGGCAAGTTTCGTACTTTTTCTCTAAAATAACACTAGTGCATGCACATTCAGACTCCTCTGCAAACTAACACAGTGGATTAAGTGTGATTGACCATAAGTTTGATTTCAGAAGTGCCCATCTCCTTTGGGCCAAAATGTTCCTGTGGAAAGCAGTTTGAGGTTACCTCTGCTGGAGCATAGACTAAGCAATCCTATTTAGGATTATCTGGTTAGTGAAAAATGTACATTGTTTTTTGCTTGTATTTACTGGGATACCCATGAGACATCATCTCCACAGGATAACGCTATATTTCCCTTTTCTTTTTAAAATTAGTCAGTGGTAGTGTTGTGAACTGATGCGATATGCTCTGCCCACAGGTGACAAGCACTTAATATTTTTTAAGGAAGTGTGCATTATCTTCCTGGTGTTACATCTGGAATTCCCTATAGAGTGTTTTAGCTTTCTGGTTCTTGAAATTTACCTATCCTAACATCTGTTAGGTTTTTCTGATTCTTGTAACTTTGAGATGCATCGAAATAAGGAAGGGAGAGTACTGGCCTTACTCACTGTTCTGTAAATTATGCAAACATGTTTTTAGTGCATTGCTACTGAGGAGGTTGTTGTTACAATAGGTTAATAATAGCCCTGTCAGAAAACATTATAGAGAAATTAAATGCAGTTTATTAATGTGATAGGCTGCAGTGTGTGACTCATACACTGACCTTAATTTTTTTGTCATGGCGTATCTTGTTATTTACTTAAGGAACAATGGAAGGAAGGAGAGATTTTTGATCACTTGTCATCTTTGCCAGTACAAGCTTTTCCTGAAGTGGATTCCAATTTCATTCTATATGTTCTCAAAAAAAAAAAAAGTTCTAATGAGTAGGAGTTTTTCTGCTCTTTGGGAAACTTCTTAAAAGGAATCTGTTTTAAATGTAGGATATGAAATTCTTTGAAATTAATAGATGTGTATCACTTTAATATAGTTGCCATAAGACTTTTGTTGTTGTTATGGCAATATAAACCTGAAGTGTCTTTTCCTTTGTTTTTCCAAAATCCTTTCTTCCTTTCCCACTTCTGCCCTAAACAGTGTATTTTAATGGCAATCAGGCCATGTAAATGTGTTGGTGTAAGGGTGACGTGTCCAATAGATGGGCAGAGTTCTTAATTGCTGTCATGTTCAAGTAACCTCTCTTCTGTGAAGTTCATGATCCTAGCGTTTCCTGGATGCAACCTGTTGAATTTCAGCTCATCCCACCAGTAGTAGGTATTCACGTTGATATTGCCTCTGTGCAAACGTTTTCACGTTAGTTTAACTGATTTTGGCCCCCTCCAAACTTGGATACTGTGAAAGGTGTATTCTCTGACAGTGTTGTACATTAAGTAAGCTATGCACATAGCAAGACATGGGCAAATCCCATCTCACTTTAGATTACATTCACCTGATTTATTGACAACTTTATCTCTCAGACCTCTGTTGATGTTATTACTGTGTTTTGATACAAATTCTAGATACATCTTCTTCTCATAGTTGTGACTACTTCTGCTTATGTCCTTGCTTCATTTTGCCCTTGCAAACGTTGATTGACTGCACATCTTTTTGACTTCTCTCAAGAACTAAATGCATTTTATTTTTAAGGGATTATTACATTACCTGAAAATGAAACTGAGCACAATTATTAGTACCTGTTTGTCAAAACACTAAATGCTTCTTTAGGGTCTTTATTTCACATTTATTATAAAATAACAATAAGCCTTGGTGCTTTTTTACTTTGAACTTCCATATGTTACATTAGTAAAAGAATAGGAATGACACATAAGTTGTAGGAAGAAGTAATGTCTTTATTTCATCAGTGACATAGTTGGAGAAAATGATGCCATTCCAAGCAGACACTTTCTTCTTCAGGTTCCTATTTCGTACCTTGTCTTAATTTGCTCAATATATATAATAGGATTTATAGCCTAGTCTCAAGGAGAGAGGCAGAAGTCAATTGCTCAAATATCTGCTATGATTTGGTGGAGGTTGTTTAGAGAAACAATTTTACAGGCAGTTACCTTGTGGCAAGCAGCAACTTGTAGCTGGCTCATGGTGAAGGAGGTAGCAAAGACAATAGTCTTTTTCTGATGTCTGGGCTTGCAGTTACCTTTTATTGTTTGTATGTGCATCTCTGCAGTGAATTATGTTATTTCTTTTGATTGTTTTCATTCGTCTTCATTTGTGTATACCTTTTTGCCAATTCTGTTTAGAAAGACAGTATTACGCTTCGATGGTACGTATGCAAGGGCTGCTCCAAAAGTAATACTTCCTATTTCATTGTGTTGGCCCATGACTTCAGAAATGGGTGTTGGTGGTATGGCAGTGGAGGCTGAACCTTCTCACCAATATTCTGTTACATTTTGTCACCATGCAACAATTCTCCTTCCTCTTTTACCATCACTGAAAAACAGAAACACCAGGAATAACTAAAAATAAATTGAATTGGTGGGAGAGGCTATAAATGAAGTGTAAAATTCTTTAATTGTTCAGAACACATCATTATCCCTTTCATGTGGCTGTGTTGATGGCTACATATTTGTCAACCACTATATGTGTTGGTCATGTGGCTAGTCATGTTTTCTGGTTTTTTGCTCTTTTGTAGACTAGCAAACAGCTGTTTGTTCTCCAAATGATCTGCTTATAGAATGTGATTGATATTCTGGCATCTAACTAGAGACTAATTTAATTAAACAAAAGGACCTGACAGTGATCAAGGGAAGAGCAATAAATGGAACAACCTAAGGAACCTAGTTAGGGAGTACTGCAGCATGCTGAATCCTGAGACCATCAGAAGAGGACAATTAGATTGCTACTGGTATGAAACCTATCAAGATGACACAGCAGAAAACGCTATGAAGACTAAGGAGGTTATTGTCTGCAAGGACACAAGACTTATGGGATTTGGAGAAGGGAAATAGTTTTGTTTCAAAACAGAGCACACACAAAGGCTTGGTATAGGGGTTTTTAAGAGAAGAGACATAAGAGGGGAGGGAATAGAACTGAGAATGAGTCAGTGTAGGAACACAGAGGGATAAGGAGAATAAAAGTGTGTTTGATCATGACAGCCAATCCTGTTTCTGTGTGAGTGCACCATCTACTCTTAAGCCTATGAAAGCTATTAGACAATTTCAGGTCAGACTAGGAAACAAGCAGAATAAGAGATCTGCTAGTTAGCTATTGGAGAGAGAGGCCATGGGATTCAGGAGAAAACCAGAACTGGCTGCCAGTTACTGGGAAGGCCCTTACTCTGCGCGTGCATATGAACTGCTAGCAAAATTCCAGCTGACATGTCGAGAGTCCATACCAGAAACAATGTAAAGTCTGATCTGGTGAATGGTTAAGAGGCCTGAGATCCAAGCCTGGATAACAGACAAAATTGAAGTCCACACTGACTAATGAGGGATCGATGGGTATTGAGTGAGTCGAGAAAGTGATGATGATTCACCACTGAACCACCTCATCAGCTACAGGGTTACAGACAGGATCGGATGGTCTGTTCTGTCCATGTTTCTAAGTGCTCTGTGGGTGCTGGTGAAGCCTCTGTGTTCTCCTTCCCTGTGGCTAGCCATGTAAGCGGTGTGTGTTTGTGCATGCCTGTTGAGGATATGTGCTCTGCCTTGTTCCTGCCTCGAGTGGGAACACAGCACCACAGCAGTCTCCTGTCTATTGAACTGGGATGAGAGTGTTCTTAGAGACCACCAAACCTGATTATAACAGGCTGGGGAAAACGACTTCCCTGGGTTAAAGTTCACTGAATGTAGTTACCTGTAGAAGTAATGGGTTTCCTTGCTTGCAGTCTTAGTTCCAGTTCTGCTGGTACAGACTTTGTGGTGATTTTAGAATGACTCTGAAACAACTTGTAACCTCATGGATGTTTTACAGTGCCTCAAAATTTTGGTGTCCTTTATCTGTAATCTTCAGGTACCCCTTTCACCCTGTGGTGCATAAATGTGTTTCTAGTGTAATAGCCTCCAAGGAAGTCTGTTGAAAATGTTCCATTCTCAGAGGTAAAGACCTAGTGTCAATTCTTTTCTGCTCAGTTGAGTCCTTCTTTGCCAGTAACTTCAACAGCTAACAAAAAAAAACTCCACAGCCTTAGAAATCCAAATCATGATCCTCAAAAAGACATGGAACATGTTGCTAAATTAATTCATGCTTTGTAAACAAAACTGCAACATAACCAATGAATGTTCTGTTGTTGACAAATATGTATGTATGTGTGTGTATACATATATAAGAACTATTCAGGCAGATCTAATCTTGATATTTTTCTTACTCTAGCAGGAAATAATCTGCATTAGTATTGTTTATAGGCTTCATAAGATTTCAGGACAGCTGCCTGTTCAGTAGTCACATTCGTGACTGATATCTGTGGTTGCAATTTATCTAGGTTTCCCCAAGAGCATAATTCATTGTAGAGGACCTACTGTTTTACAGAGTACTTGAAGATTGTTCTGCTGAAGAATCTCGTGCAAATTCAAAGTTGTATGTGTTCTGAATCCCACTGATCAAGGAAAGTCTTCCTATTATCTTATTTGATTTCTGCAGAATCTTTGTGTCCCTTTGCTACCACTAGCAAATGTGAAAGCTGCTTGAAGTGATGGGCAGTGTTTCCTTTGATGTGCTTATGTTGGTCAAGTGTGGGTGGTATTCTCAGTCACTTTTTTTTGTTGTTCACTTCAGAAGAATTGTTCACTTCAGAAGAAAAAATGTTTTTCTATTGCACTTCCTGCTTTTGAAAAGGGACAGAAGTTTAGAGATTGATTGTGGGCTGAGGGGGATCTGAATATGTTTTTCGCAAAGGGTAATTCAGAACTGTGAATAGTCTAGCTTCTTCAGAAGGAAGACTGATGTAAATATTTCAACATGCAAGATGCCTTCTTCCAGTCTGCATCAGTGTCTAGTTACTGTTTGTTCCACTGTGGATGTAGATTCCATTATCTAATGTCCTTGTCTTCTCAAAAGCACTGGTTTTTACAGGACACTAAAATCTAGTAACAGAGACATTGGATGGAAGCAAATATCTGTACAGCCATGTCTGGAGGACTGACTAGTAATGATAGAACTTATTGTATTGCAATGTCCAATTTTGGGTAAGGTTAAAGAAAGTGCATTTGAATTTTATGCCCGAAGAGTCTTGCATGTATAGTCTACAACAAATTTAAAACAGTTTAGTGCTTCATGTCAGTGTCACAAATTTGCCTGGAATCAGTCCCAAATAAAACCTGAATTTCTATACAAAGTTGGGAGCTACAGGGCAATGTATGTGCAAGACAGTTGAGCAATTTTTTCACTCTTCCAATTTACAGACACTTTTCTCCTCAAGTGAAGAACTCTTTTTGTAGTTAAGGATTCAAGATGTTTGCTTTCAAACGTATGTATTTTAAAGATAATGCAGCAGTTCTTACCTATCGTGCATTTTTGTCATATTGACACAGTTGATGTTGTCTGGCATTGTGTCTGTTAGCGTCACCCAGCATCATGCAGCCAGTTTCTTATGAGAAGCAGCATCTCAAGAAGATTTTCAGTCTTTGAATTGCAGAGAGAGAAATTTTTCTTTCCATGGTTGTATCTGGGAAGCTTTAGTTTCTTTGGCTGACCATCTCAGTTGCTGTCAGTTGCTAGATTATGATGGAGAGGTATTTAATAACATTACCTGTCTCTGTTTTGGGACTAGAAATGCTCTGAAGAGTCTTTTTACTCCACAGATTATATTTCTCAGTCCAGAAACATTCTTCTGCTGCCAGTGGATTTTTCTTAACCTGTGAAAAAGGAAGTTAATAAAAATTGTTCCCTCACACAAAATGAGAAGGGCTGAGAGTGTTTCCTTTCAGGAATAGTCCAGGTGTTTTGATCTGCATCCCTTGATTTTGCAGGCCCAGAATTTCATCTGTTTCCAGATTTTATTGGAACGCACTGAGGTCCAAAATTAGCATTCGTGTTTCAGCATGCTCAATCAGATCTTTTGGATGCTGGTGAGATTCTGGAGTAAATATCTTTTGAGATTTGGGCTGTTGTTCTTCATAGAGAAGTGTCTAGAGGAAAACAGAAGAGCCAAGATTTGTGATTTGATGTCTGCCTCAGTTTGCTTTCCTTGGTTTTGTATGGGAAATTTAAGACTATTTGCCTGTGTTGAAGAGTTAATTGTTTCTCTGTTAGCTCAATTGAAGTCCAATTATCAACTGTTTCGGCTTTACTTTATTATCTACAGTGTTTTCCATTCTTTCTTCCATTCAATTGCTAAGTGATTTCTGAAGAGTTTAATTAGTGTTTATCCCCTCTAAATAAGGACCCCAGTTTTTCAATTTAAACTCTTAACAGAAAACCTTTTTGAGTCTTTTCTTAGTATGTTCCATCCTTCTTTTATTGATAGAATAGCTCTTATCTGCCATAAGAGCATGTGTTACAGATGAGGCTATTCTTAGAATTGGTTGCAGAAGGTAACCTAGGGTTATACTGGAGTGTTGTGCTTTTTTTATTGTTGTTTTTTTTTCCTCCCCCAATATGAAAAATTCAGAATTATTCACCCTACTTTCGATGACCTAAGTGAAAGATCCTATATCAAGATTTTTATACATCTGTTGCACAGTCATTCAAGGGTTATATTTCAAAGCCAACTGTTTCCAACTGGATAACTGTGTGTGAATGTGCTACAAGGTAGTTTAAAAAAGCAGTATTTACTTTGATTAGAGCTAATTAAGCCAGCTGTATCAGTGGCATTTGTCAGAATCTTGCCAATACGTACTGTCTGTAAAACTGCCAGAGGAGATCCATTCACACTTGGAAGTGCTGAAGGCAGTCATTGAAGTTGAGGAAACAATGGCACTTTTGAGAGAGCAGTACTTTGATTAGATGGAGGCTGTGGGACTGTGCCTTCTGACGCAGCATCAGCAGGGTACTGCTGAGAGCTACCCACATAGTGTGTGTACATGCAGAGTAATGGTTCTTCCAAATCTGTTGTGTTTACATGAAAAACCTTTGCTTCTCTGTTTTTCTGCAGAGTCCTATTTAAAAGTTGTATCATTTGATTAAGAAGGGAAGACATACTCCAGTCCTTTCATGAGTGTGATGTTTATAGAAGGGAATTGGGCTTTGAAATGTTCCTTCTGGATCTTTTGTCTTTGCAATGTTTGTAAAAACCTCTTTCCTGTTTTTAGTCTCATGGCAGCTTTTGACAGCTGCTTTACTTTCCATTCCCATTGCTTGCCCTTGTTCTCCTGGTGCTGACTGTCATTCCGAATGTGGGAATACAAGATTCATGAAAAAGTCTCCATCTTTGTGTACAAGTGGTAGTGCACAAGTTGAATGTCTGTGATAAAACATTTAAACACATCAGGAGCAAAGATAAACCAGGTTGATTCAGCTCTGCTTCTGGCATTTGCCGGAGTCCTTCAGACTTATTTTCCTACAATCTTCAGTTACTTGAAGAATCTAGAAATTTGGGAGCCACTCTTTATGGTTCTGCAAAGAGTCTTCAGACTGTTCTGTCCACAACAAAAAATGGTTCTCTGCAACCCATATTTGTGAAGGTTTTCGGTGTCTTTAGTTCCATGCCTCCTGATTTCTCAACTGCAACTTACTTCACTGCACCTTCAAAAATCTTTTTTTCATTTGCAAGGCCTGCTCCAGAAGTAATGCCTCCTATTTTATGATGTTGGCCCACGACATCAGAAGCAGATGTTGGTGGTACAGCAGCAGAGGCTGAACCTCCCCACCCATCTCCTGTTCCATGTTATTGCCGTGTGACAGATGGCAGCAGAGGGGCACTCTGACCCAATGGCGTCTGACATGGGAGTGTGTAGGAAGGAAAAAGTTATGGAATTGAATTCCACCACATAGAAAAAGTGGCACCCACTGATGTTTATGGATGCTTGCCGAATGTGGATGGAGCCCAACCAGTGGCTGTGAGCACAGTGAGGGGTGGTGGGGCGTTTCTGCAGTGGCAACAGTGACAGTGGGGCACCTCCGCTGGGGCAGATTGTTAGAGAAATGGGTGCTTTCAAGGGCCTTAACATCTTGTTCATGTTACGGAGCCCAGAACAGCACAGAGTACTCAAGGTGAGGCACAACAACACTAATTTTAGTGTGAGAATCCCCTCTTGTGACCTGCTGGCTGTGCTGTGTGCAGTGCACCCCTAAAAGCTGTTGGCCCTCCTGGCTGCCCAGCACGCTGCTGGCTGGTGCTGAGCTGCTGCCAGCAGCACCCCCAGGTCCCTTCCTGCTGAGCTGCGCCCAGCCACTCCTCCTCCCATCTGTGCCCGTGTCTGGCATTGCTCTGTCCCAGCTGCAGAGCCCAGCATTTACCTTTGCTGTTCTTCATGCTGTTGATAACTGTCCAGTGTATCTAGATCCCTTTGCAAGGGCCTCATCCCTTGACAGTCAGCTTTTCTTAGGCTTGGCTGTGTAAGAAACAGTAGAATGTTGTTTTTGCAGGACTCTCCTTCCTGTCTCCTGATTTCCCTAACCTTCCCCAAAGACTCCAGAACATACCTGAAACCCCCTCCAAATGTCTCCCACAGGACCCCAAAGTGCCCTTAGAGACCCCCACTCCAAGCTAGAGAGTATAATATTGGTTTTTACTTGTATCATCTTCTTTTCTGTATCCATATCCTTTGTTTGGATATGTGCTGTTCTGCTCTCTAAGATTGTAGGAGAAGGATTCCTTGCTGCAGAATGTGCTGTACCTTACTTACAATACTGTGTGTGTCAGGATGGTGTAAACAGAACACTGTGACCGAGAAGGCCAGTTTAAACACAGCACGTCACAGCAATGCAGGGGATCGTTTTGGCTAATTCTTGGGAACAAGGCCGGAGAGTCCGTGCTTCTGAAGGGCACCAGGAGCAGCAGCAGCTCACTGACTCTGAGGCCTGAATTTGCTCAAAGGTTACTTGGAGAAAGGGACAATGCTTACACCGACCATGAAGCAAAGAGGGGAAGAGAACTGGAAAGAATCATGCCCAAGTCGTAATCAGGTGCAGGACATTGGGCAGTATCGGGTAGGCTGTAAGCCCTGAAGTACTCAGCCAATGAGAGACCAGGTCAGGGGGAGAACAAAAACTGCTGTACATCTCTGCTTGGTGTGCCTGCCTGCTAGGTCACCTGCTTTGCAAAGTGTCCATAAAGGGCCATTCACCTCATACTCTGCCTGAGCCTAAGTTATTGGCCATCAAGTGTTTCTCACAGCTGAGAAGTCTAATGATATTTTTGCAATGAGCATTTTATTATTTTCACATCAGCCAAGACGCAAATTTGTTTCCTGTTTTTTTTTTTTTTTCCCTGTGCTTCTGATCTCTGGGATTTGGGAAAGCTTTAACTCACAGGTGTCATGCTTGTGTTATGCGTCGGATACTTTTCCATACATGAAACAGAAGCATTCAGAATGTTCTCATTTCTGTCCATCTCAGGTGACCTCAGTGCCACTTTCAGAGGAAAATGTTTCTGAAATTGAGGTCATTTTAAATGAGTTTTGTTTCTTTTCACCAAGCTCTGTACTTGGTCACAAAGTAGCAGGTGGCTGAAAGAGAATTATCAGTCATTGTTCCATTAATAAACTGTAGCTCTTCTCCAGGTATGTATGTGAGATGGCTTACAGTGACAGCTTGCATGTCGATAAAACATAAAAGTTGTTTCTGTGAAAACTCACTCTTTGTCCTCTTTCTCACTCCTTGGAGTCCCTTTTAAAGGTCAGAAATCTGGAGCTGAGAACTGTAATGTATATGGATCATGCAACTCTTACCTTGGTTTGTCTGTAGCGTGTATTAGACAGTGGTCAAAAGCACTGGACAGGAAGTGGATGAACTTAAATTCTAGCAGAATCTTAAACTGGAGATTTCTTTTAACTTGTATTTAGAGCAAACTTGCTGATATTTTAATTGGAAAAGCGGAAAATAACGTCAAGAAATTCTGACAGTGATGCTGAACTATATAAGTTAATAAAAAAAATAATCAAGGCTAACTGTAGAATTGCAGACGGGTTTCAAACTGAAACTGCCTGCAGTAAAATGGTAGATGGAATTCAATGTAGATAAATGTAGTGAAGCACATGGGGGAGCAATCTTCTCCTTTACAAATATTAACTTTTTCCATTTTTGGGATGCAATTTGGGGATCATAATAAATCTATAAAAATACTGAACTCAATCATTATTAGCTACCAGACAGGCATTTTTCCAATTGCCATGCTGTCAGATGTATTTAATGCTTCTGCAAAGGTATGAATATGCATGCACACCCCAAAACAGAAATTACTATTATAGTTGCTCATTACGAACTGATAAATAATCCTCTCCTTTGCTTTAAGTATCTCCCATTTATTTTTTATTTCCATGTTTTCAACCTATCTTAAAATGCAAGTTTAAGATGGCAAAATTTAGAATGCTGTAAACTTCCTTTGAAATTTTCACTAAAAATCACCTGTTTAATATGTAGAGATCTATTTGATGATGTATGCAAGGAAAAACAAGAGCAAGAATAAGTTTCCACATGTTTCTACCTTGTCTTCCTTGGCATTCTAAAGCTGAAAGTGCCTTTTAAAGTTTCTTTTTGTTTTGTGGCTTCTGTCAAGCTTTAAGTAGCTGCTGTGGTTTATGAGAACTTAATCATTTCAGGGTTTGTGATACAGTTTTTGCAGCCACGTGAAAAGCACTCCAAGCACAGTTTTATAAAAACTAGGGAAGGAGTCCTCTCAGTTCCTGCTGGCATGGCTGTTGAAACAAAACCACTGAAAGAAGTCATCTGCATTGTAGACCAAGGCAAAGATTGCAAGTACTTCCAGAAAACAGTTTAAAGAAGTTAGATGAATCTGAAGAAAGTAGGAAAAAAATAAGAAATAAAGGAGAGAAAGGGAAGCCTGTAAAAAAAAAAAAAAAAAAACCAGCTTGCTGTCAGTATTCAGGTAAATACTGAATAGTTGAGAGCAATTTGCTAACACAGCTGCACAACGGTGTAAAAGGAGATATCTGTAGTTATTGTTTTGAAAGACACACTAATGATTTGTCAATCAGGAGGGTCTCCTAGTGCTAGAAAAGAGAATTTATGAGCCATGGGAAGTTTCTAGAAATCATCAAATGGACGATCTATAAAGAAAGATCATCTACTAAATTAGTGGAATCATATATAAGGGAAATAGATTTAGAAATTTTGACATGTTGGTATGGTAAGTTGATTTTGCAATTTTTTTGTCTTGTATTTTGCAGAATGAAGAGAAGGCATCAGTCAGTTTTCCATCACTTCTTAGCCATGTGACTTCTTCTTTCTTAAATCACCCTGTAATTCCAATGACAACATATGCGGATTCAGGTGTCCCAGAGATGTTGAATACTTTTTCTCCACTGATGTCGTCTATGCCTTGTGATATTCATATAGTTAATCTGAGGACAATCCAGTCAAAGGTAAGATCAAACAGCTTTTTTAATCAGCTAATTTATTAATATAGTCCAGTCAAATTCTTTATTCTAGGAAAGCAATTTGTGAATTTCTTTCATGATAGAAGAAATGCTTATAATGAATGTAATATTTCATGTATAGTAATGACTAGTTTTTGGTAATTCTGAAATAATTCTGCCTACACAGTGGTCACTGAGTACCACAGATTAAACCGATTTTTAATTCCTCCATACTTACATACTTACAGACTACAGCCATCCTACAGTTCTGCAATTGTAGAACTGCTTACCTATAATGACCTCAGATCATATTCATAATATCTGCAAAACTGTTTCATCGATTTGTTTTCAGTCTCAGTCATTATTTTAAAACTTAAATAATCTGTTAACTGTCTCACACTTTCTGTTAGTATTTCAATCTCATGTGAACTCCTTCAGCTATGACTTTTTTACTTTCAGTTTCAAAGTGAAGTAACTCTTGAGCCCGTGGGTCTTATGCCTTTGAAAAGTTACAAGGAAGCTTCATATTTAATGAAATCTTTATGTGAAGTGCATGTTCCATGCTTTGCTGTAAAATTTTTACATTTGCCTCAGCAGCTCAGCACCGCCTGTTTTTTTTTCAGTATGGCAGGTTCAGGGGCAGACATTCATGACCATGTCACCGTTTCTACTTTGGGGCCTAACTTTTTTCCCCATGTTTGTATAATCACAGAATTGTAGGGGTTGGAAGGGACCTCGAGAGATCATCGAGTCCAACCTCCCTGCCAAAGCAGGTTCCCTACAGCAGGTTGCACAGGTCCAGATGGGTCTTGAATATCTCCAGGCAAGGAGACTCCACAACCTCCCTGGGCAGCTGTTCCAGTGCTCCATCACCTGGACTGTGAAGAAGTTCTTTCTCATATTGGTGCAGAACTTCCTATGTTCCAGTTTTAGGCCATTTCCTCTCATCATAATGCAGTCATGAAACCCATGAAATGGAAGGCTGGCTGTGCATTAGCTGTTTTGTTCAGTAGTACTCAGAGGTGAATTTTACTTTTTTATCTAGGCTATAACAGTCACATTATCCCAGTTGGATTAAGGTTGTTTTAGGCTACAAGGCTACACTGCCAACAACAGTGTAATTCAGTGCTTGCTTGATTGACAGCTCCTGAGTTTGCAGCATTACACTGTACATTTCAAAGTAAAAATTGTTAGTAGTCACAAGATAGGGGCACTTCTCATTATAGGTACAGAACAGTTCTTGCCCACGGCAGAAATGGTGCTGAGAACTTTGCAGAGAATTTATTGCATGCCATAATGGTCTTTTCAACTTTCTCCTCGCTTTCTGCTTCCTTTTTCTGTCTTCTAAGAAACTGAATGACAAATGCAGTAATTCTGACTAATTGATGTGATGAGGTGTGGTTTTTTTTTTTTTTTTCCCAGAAATATACACCCTTTCTATATCACTTTAACTGCTGAATCTTAGAATCATTTAGGTTTGGAAAGACCCATAGAATTGTCAAGTCCAACCATCACATAAACACTACCAACATGTCCCTAAGTGCCACATGCACATGTCTCTTAAATACCTCCAGGGATGGCAACTCCACCACTTCCCTGGGCAGCCTCTTCCAATACCTAACCACTTTTTCTGTGAAGAAATTCATCCTGTTATCCAGTCTAAACCTTCCACAATGCAATCTGAGGCCATTTCCTTGAGTCCTATCACTTGCCACTCGAGAAAAGACCAACACACTCCTTGCTGTAGCCCAACCTCTAGGTAGTTGTAGAGACCAATGAAGTCTCCCCTGGGCCTCCTTTTCTCCAGACTAAACAGCCCCAGTTCCTTCAGCTGCTACTCTTAAGTCATGTTCCCTAGTCCCTTCACCAGCTTTACTGGTCTTCCTTGGACACACTCAAGCAACTCAATGTTCTCCTTGTAGTGAGGAGCCCAAATCTGAAGACAGTGCTCAAGGTGTGATCTCACCAGTGCCACCTACAGAAGGACAATTCCTTCCCTAGGCCTGCTCACCACACTATTTCTGCTGCAGGCCAGGCTGCCATTGGCCTTCTTGACCTTCCGGGGGCACACTGTCGGCTCATGTTGACCGTCACCCCCAGGTTCTTTTCTGCCAGTTATCTTTACAGCCACTCTTCCCCAAGCCTACAGAGCTGCATGCAGTTGCTGTGACCCAGGTGCAATGTACAGCATCTAGCCTCGTTGAACATCATACAATTGTGTGCAGTCGATCAACCTTAGCCCATCTAGATCTCTGCATAGCGCTTTCCTGCCCTTGAACAGGCCAACACTCCCACCCAACTTGATGTCATTGGCAAATTTACTGAGGGTTCATTCAATCCCCAACAATGACAAGATTGTAGGTAAAGGTATTAAACAAAGCAGGCCGCAGTAGTGAGCCTTGAGGAGCACCCCTTGTGACCAGCTAAATATTTAACTCCACTCGCAACAGTGTTTTAGGCCTGGCCATCCAGCCAGTTTTTAACCCAGGAGACAGTGCATCCACATCCAGTCTCTCCAGGAGAAAACCGTGGGAAACGGTATAAAATGCTTTGCTAAAGTCCAAGTAAACAATATCCACTGCCTTTCCCTCCTCCACTAAGTCGGTCATCTTGTCATAGGAGATGAGATTAGTCAGGCAGGACCTGCCTTTCATAAGGCCATGCTGTCTGGCTCTGATCACTTGGCTGAATATGCCATGTGCCAGCACTCAAGATGATCTGCTCCTGGACCTTCCTCAGCACCAAGGTCAGATCAACGGGCCTGCAATTCTCCAGATCCCCCTTCCTGCCCTTCTAGAGGGACATCACATTCACCAACCTGTAGTAGCTGGGACCTCTCCCACAACCAGGACTGCTGGGACATTATTGAAAGTGGCTTGGCAAGCACTTCTGCCGGCTTCTTCAGCACCTTTGTGTGGATCCCATCTGGACCTGTAGATTTGTGGGTGTCCAAGTGGTGTAGCTGATCGATAACCATTTATCCCTTTGGTTATAAGGGCTTAATTCTGTTTCCTGTCTCTGTTTTCCATCATCTTTTATTGTTTATTACTGTAGAGGCCACGTTAACCTCTAGCCTGGCTTTGGTCTTTTTACTTTCCTCCCTGCATAATTTCACAACATCTTTATAGTCCTCCTGAATTGCTTGCCTCTTCTTCCAAAGATCGTAAACTTTTTTTTTCCTGAGTTACAGAAGTGGTTCTGTGTACAGCCAGACTGGTTTTCTTGCCCACAGATTTGTATTTTGGCACACAGGGACAGTCTTCTCCTGTGCCCTCAAGATTTCATTCTTGTGGAACGTCCAGCCTTCCTAGACTCCTTTGCTCTTTAGAACTGCTTGCCAAGGGACCCTTAGGAAGATCAACGAGGTCCCTAAGTAGGCCAGAATCTCTGAAAATTCAAAGTAGAAGTTCTGGTGACTACATTCTGCTTTCTCAAGGGTTGAAAACCCCGTCATCTCATGATTGCTGTCCCCAAGACATTACCCACAAGGCTGTCGTTAACAGGTAAGAGGTCAAGTGAGGCATCTTTCTTAGGCATTTCCCTTACCACCTTTGTCTGGAAGTTATTCTCCACATGATCGAGGAATCTGTCTACTGGTTTGCTTCTTCTCCACTATATGGTATTACCAGCAAATGTCAGGGAAGTTAAAGACTCCAGTGAGAATGAGTGCTAATGATTTAGATCTTAGATATTTACAGAATATTTCATCTGCTTCTTCAGCCTGATTTGGTGGTCCATAACATAATTCTACTGCAATATCTCCCTTGTTGGTCCTTCTGACTTTTATACAGAGGCACTCTACCCTTTCACTACCGTAACTAAGCTCCATACGATCCAGACCCTCCCTAATGTAGAGGACTACCCCACCTCCTCTTCTTTCCTGCCTATCTCTTTTGAAGAGTTTGTAGCTATCCATCTCCTAGTCGTGTGAGCCATCCCACAACATCTCACTGAGACCTGTGATTTAACCCTAAGACTGAGCTAAACATTAGTTTCTTCACTTATTTCTATGCTACGTGTTTGCCTAAAGGCATTTAAGTTGGGCCCATACTGTAACTGACTTACTGGCTCTCATTCCTTTGTGTTGCACTTCAGCTGCTCTCCTGTTGACCCCTGTTCCTTTTCCTATCTCTGGCAGTTGTTGCTAATACTGACATCAATGTTCCAGCCAACCTGGTAGCCTTCTGTGATGTCATTACTGGCTGGATACATGGGAGAGGGCAGTGGCTGTTGTCTACCTTGACTTCAGCGAAGCTTTTGATACTGTGTCCCACAATGCCCAGATAATGAAGCTTAAAAGTGCGGGATAGATGAGCGAACAGTGAGGTGGGCTGAGAACTGGCTGACTGGCAGAGCTCAGAGGGCTGTGATCAGTGGCACAGAGTCCAATTGGAGGCTGTAACTAGCAGTGTTCCCCAGAGATCGGTGCTGGGTCCGGTCTTGTTCAATATCCTCATCAATGACCTTGATGATGGGACAGTGTCCACCCTCAGCAAGTTTACTGGTGAAAAAAAGCTGGGAGGAGTGGCTGACACGCCAGAAGGCTGTGCTGTCATTCAGCAAGACCTGGACAGGCTGAGAGCTGGGTAGAGAGGAACCTGGTGAGGTTTAACAAAAGCAAGTGTAGAGTCCTGCACCTGGGGAGGAGTAACTGCATGCATCACTACAGATTGAGGGATGACCTGCTGGAGAAGAGCTCTGAGGAAAAGGACCTGGGGATCCTGGTGGCCAGCAGATTGGCCATGAGCCAGCAGTGTGCCCTGGTGGCCAAGAAGGCCAACGGTATCCTGAGGTGCATCACGAAGAGCGTGGCCAGCAGAGTGAGGGAGGTGATCCTCCCCCCTCTATTCTCCCCTGATGAGGCCAACTCTGCAGTACTGTGTCCAGTTCTGGGCTCCTCAGTTCAAGAAAGACTAGAAACTGCTGGAGAGAGTCCAGTGGAGGGCCACAAACATGATAAAGGGCCTGGAGCATCTCCCTTATGAGGAAAGACTGAGTGACCTGGGGCTGTTCAGCCTGGAGAAAAGAAGACTGAGAGAGGATCTGATCAATATCTAAAGTGCGGGAGGCAAAGGGACGAGGCCAGCCTCTTTTCAGTGGTGTGTGGGGACAGAACAAAGCAAAATGGCCACAAACTGGAACATAGGAAGTTCTGCACCAGTATATGTAAGAACTCCTTCACAATCTGGGAGACAGAGCACTGGAACAGGCTGCCCAGGGAGGTGTGGAGTCTCCTTCTCTGGAGATATCCCAGACCCATCTGGACGCCTACCTGTGCTGTAGGGAACTGCTTTGGCAGGGGGTTGGACTTCATCTTTAGAGTTCCCTTCCAACCCCTACAATTCTGTGATTCTGTGATTCCTTTTCCATGGCAGCATTAGTTTAAAACTTTCTTCAGCAGCTTTCTCTCTGCAGATAGATGGACACTATCATCTCTCAGTTGACCAGGTTTTTCAAAGCAAGTCCCATGGTCTAAGTAGCCAAATCCTGGCTGCGGCAACAGCCAGCTCATGAAAAAACTACCAGTGCACCAGAGTCTCCTACCATTGTTCCCAGGGCCCCGTAGTCCTTAATGCTCCTCTTACTGGTCCTGGCTGTATCACTGGTGCCCACATGAAACAGCAGCAGCAGGTGATAGTCAGCGGGCTGTGGGCTTGGTACTGTCTTTAGAGTGGATCAGAATGGCATATGGGTACCTCCGTTGCTCTCCTCTGAGAGTCACTGACCACTATCACCCATTCTCATTAAACTCAACCTCACTGTGGTTAAAAAAATGCCATTGTACGTGATCCTGTCATGGAAGAGTCCAACACCGTAGATGTTGTTTGACAAAGATTTTGCCTACTGTAAGTAGGCAGGACCTCAAGAATTAAAAACCGAGTTCATTTGTCCCTTTGCACTAAATATAAGTGCAAACTTCTTTTGTAATGTTGTTCAAACTTGCCATTGCGTTCCTGTTAGCCTACAGTAATCAGATAAAAAGTATTTAAATGTTTTTTCTCTGTCATCCAAATTTTAGCAGCATTACCCTGGGGTACTGCTTATGAGAAAGCCTAGCAAAATTTTTTTCCCATCCAGCAGCCTTATATGAGGACAGCATTTTACTTCTCAGAGATCCAAATCTAGCTCTGGCAGCTCTACCAAGGAGGGCAATCAGATTTGATAGCATGTTAAGGAATTTTTGTCTTATTACAGTACTGTTAAATTTTTGAGGATTAAAAATTGCTAAAAATTGAGAAATTTGCTACAGGTTTTCATGCAGGTAGCATAGTCACGCTTAGAAGATATGTGTGACACGAATTGGGTTTATTTTTGCTAAGACATTCCTTTAGGCGTGCATGGGCATAATCCAATTTACCTAGAGATGATGTAAGAAGAGTTAAGTTAAAGTAGATGTGGAAACTGGCAGCTTGCTCAGTCTTATGCCTCTTTTAGTAATGGATTAGAACAGCTTAGGTTTTTTATGCAGGAATGATTTGTGCATGTTAAGTCCTGGAAAGTCTGAAATCTTGACTGTTATATCATAGATGTTTACACTTACCAGAACTCTTCCTGAAGATGCAAATAATTGTGTATTACCTGTATGTTTTGAACATTTTGAATCTTAGTTAAGGTAATATTTAATTTTAAAAAACTTAAGAACTGAAATACTCATACCATCAGTTGAAATGCATTTGTTATGCAGGCGACTACAAGGTAATTCCACTGGATAGAGAGAATGTTTTTGATACTTTCTTACTGTCTTGTCATTTCTAACATCAATTAACCCCGTCAAAAGTCAAGCTTTTGAAATGAGTTGTAGTATTTTTCTAATCTGATGTTTGGTCAGACAGTAATATTTTGTGAGCATAAAAATGTCTACTTTCAAGTATTCTACTTTTCCATGTGAGTGACAGTGAAAACAAAGTCAGGTATTACATAGTTGGAAACTGAAAATAATTTTGATGCACCATTATTACTAACTTAATCTAGGAAGGGGAACTACTGTTCCAATAAACAACATAACTTTTTCAACCACCAAAAATACTAAGTAAGCGTATTAAACCTGTTTAAATTGTCTGACTGCAGACACCGTTTAATTAAGAATATGACTTTAGGTGGTTATAAGCTGTGTTGTCCACGAAAATCTTCTCAAACTGAGATGTGTCCAGGCTTTGTAAACTGTTCAAAGTCTTTACAAGTCAGTGTTTTACAGTATTTTTTTTTACGGTTTTTACAGTATTTACAGTATTTTGCAGAATATCTCATTTCAGGTCCAAATACTGCTGAGTACATTTTTGCTCTTTTAAATGGAGAACTTGCTTAAAAACCCTCGGTTTATAGTTTTTTTATTATCTGAATGATTATTTATTACTGTCAATTAGTAGTACTATGAAGCTATGTCGTACTGTGTTTCAATAAATAAATAAAAATGGTTTAAACTGTTGTTCCAAGATCTACTTTATTAGGAGAAACTAGTTTCTATCTGAAGCCTTAATTTAATGACATTGCTTGTTTGTTAATACTTCCAAGAAATAAAGCATCACAAAATGCCTGATGCTTGTTGGTAGAGGTTTCTCCAAGGCAGTAGATACTTATTGAAGTACCAGAAATGAGCCCAACTCACTCATAGAAAGTATCAGTACAAAACTCAAGTTAAACAGCAGTAATGTTAAAAAAAGAGAAAACCTGAAGATTGGCACAGTTGGAGATCTTTAATATCCCCTTAATAAATATTTAGTAAGATGAAGAGCTGAAGAATGTAAAATAGAAGATACATACAATGAAATAAAATACATGACAGAAAATAAATGACCAGTGAGTGTAGCGATGCAACCAACAGCTTGGGGCATTTAGGACATCTTGTCATGGGCCGCCTGAGTGTGTGCTTTGAAGATAGCTTGCATGCCTATTCATCTATAATGTGAAGAATTCATTTGTTACTCTTGCTGTACAATTTCAATTTTTTTTACACCTTAGCGTTAAAAAAAGAAAAAATGTCCATAGAAATTGAAGTCTCCCAACCATGGGAGGCCTCCCATGTTCTGGGATATGACTTCGTTTTCTGAAGTACATGTCAAAATTAGATACTGTCTGTAGGCATTTATATGCTATTTTGTGACTGTTTGTCCTAAGTGGTTTTAGAGATTTGTTCCAAACTAGAAAGTTGAGGTTGTGGATTACTCTGAGGTGCCTGCTGAGTCTCAAGAGCATCACGTGTCTTACCTGTGATTATTTGACATTTCTATGTTAGTGTGCAGTTTCACACACATCTTAGCCTGAGTGAGATTTTATGGGGCAGAATGAAAATTTGATAGAACATAGTCACAATATATAAAGCTGGCTATTGTAGTTACCATATCCTTTCTTCTTTGGTTTGGTTTGGCCATATAATTTATCTGGGAAGCCATTTAATAAAACTAGGGTAGCTATCCCTAAATTCTGAGTCATCTTGTGCATGTGAATTTACTGAGCTCTGAATTCTTCAGTTCACCAGTTAAATTCATATTTGTACTCATTTGTGCATCTCAAATCATTTTGCTATTTAGTTCTTTTTGTGTTTAATCTCATAGACAATAGAAGAAACATATTCAGTTTAGGCTTAGCATTATTTAAGGCTTAGGTGGTTCCAACACTTTAAGGTAATGATAGTGTTACGAGAACTTAAGATGTCTTGCTGGCTCTGCTACTTTTTGAGTAACTTTTTATGTTGTTCATTTGCAGGTAGATATTGAGCCATCTGATGAAGCTGCTCTGATTCTTCACAGAAAGGGATTTGATTGTAAATTTTCAAACAGAGACACGGGTCTACTCTGTTCCACTACTCAGGGAAAGGTAAACTGACATTTTATGGATAGTTTATGTTGCAAATATTGCAGTAACAGTGGTATTTAAAGCAAATTGCTGCTGAAGTATAGGTATTTATTTCTCAAGAGTTGCAGGACAATGGCTAAGTTTATCTTGAAATCTGCGTTCTGTTTGATAAAGATGTGGTTCTGGTCGTGTATAGAAATGAGAATGCAAGCATCTGCAAGTTAACTTTTAGGTCACCTTCAGTCTTACTGACTTCCAGTAAGTGTTATTTTCATATAACAGATCAGTATTTCTCAAATAGTTTTTGACCTTATCAAAGAAAGTCAGATTACAAATTCTGAAGTGCATTCTTTCGAGCAGTGCTAGTTAACATATCTGCAAGTTATGTGATTGCTACTTTGAAGGCTGTTTCTTATTACAGCATATGCAGCATACAAATATCTGAGTGTTTCCCAAATGCTATTGAATTGGTTTAATGAGTAAAAATAATGACCTAAATCATACAGTTTTGTTGTAAATGGTATGGGTGGTGGACTGGATAGTTAATATCCTCTAGAATTATTCTCATCAAATCTTGAAATAGGTTTAGAATTTTTGTAAAGCAGAAGAATAGCTGTTCTGTTTATACACAAGGAGAATTTTAATCCAAATATTTCTGAACAAATTTTAAATATTCTGGTTTTGCTTACTTGCTTTGAAATCTGGCAAGCAAACCCTGCCTAAAAAGGTCTAATCTAGTGTATAGCATTTGAGGCATCATAGAAATCTTCAGTGGTTTTGGTGCAGGAATTTTTGTGCTGATACCTGTGAAGAGTATTTAACCAGTATACGAGAGGTTAAATTTAAGTTTAGGATACATACTGTATTTTCTAATTTATTTGTTTTTTTCTCCAGGTAAAGGTGCATAAACTCTTTAAGAAATTCCAAGTGGAAAGTCTTACACCTGCATCTTTATCTTTGATGCATTCACCTCCAGATGCCAGAAATATAAGTGAAATAAATATGAGTTCTATGGAGATAAATACGTTCCGGATTCGGCTAAGATGAAATCTGGCTTTAATACGCAGATGTAGAGAAGAAGAATCTGCAGTTATCTCCTCAAAGTTTCACGTGCAATAAGAAGCACATTATTATTATTCCAGCTTCTGGATACTGTGAGAAAAACATGCATTCTCTGATTCTTTTGACCAACACAGTGAAAAGCCATGTTGCAAGCAACTTTTTTTTTTTCTCCATAAAATACCAACTTCAGTATAAGTTAATGCATTAATGCAACAAGTGAAGAAATTTAAAAGGATGTTAACCTCTCAACAGATTAAATCTCAGGTTAAATGGTAACTAATTATGTTTCTGGTGTTTTAATTTTCGTAAGAAGGGGATTGGGTTTTAAACAGCTTTCATTGCTGATTGCTGATAAATTTAAGTACAAATAATTCAGTGTAGGAAGCCCTGATTCAGCTTTGAAACAAAACAGAATAAAACGTTCTTGTGTAGTAGCTAATGTCCAAAAACTTGCAATCATTTATATAAATGACAATAATTTCAATCTATTCCACAATTAATTTCAATTTATTCAACATAAAGGGGATCTTTAATTGTGGTAAAATGAAAGCCTGCAGTACTTGTGAGAAGTGATGGTAGATTTTAATACTTCTACCATTCACCTGAATTATGTAAATAGGAAAACATGAACCTACAAAATAATTTTGCAATGGAAATGTTTAATAAAACTCCCATTTTGTTACTTGACACACTGGGATATGTGCAATTATTCCATTATACATGATGAGAAATGTCCATACTTATCATGAATACAAGATTTTTTATAAAACTCATTTAGATACTGATGTTCTCTGAAATGAGTTTTCTATTTCAAGATTACCATATCAAGATAAATGTGCCTTATTTTTTGATATGTCTTGTTACAATTTTAGTGTCTATGTTAATGTTTTTTGGGGAAAGGTAGTTTATATAATACTTAAGCTGTGTATCTCCTGTTTGACAATGCTGGCCACGCTCTGATCTATGTCCTCCTGCACCAAGTTTGTACTATCTTATTCTGAGCATTTTGACTATTTGAATGTATTAAAATGATGTCATAACATGAAACAGACAAAAATTACTGTAAAATCTAAATTCAGCTGCTTTCAAGGAAATTGTGACTTGATGCAGAGAGTTGATAGTAAACAAGACATAGTTTGCAAACCCATCAGAACATCTGCTTGCCTGTCACAGACTGTGACCTGTGCATTCAGAATCATGTGCCTATATTTTAAACATAATTTTTCAAACTTGCAACCTCAGTTGCATTGCCAGTGTTCACGTTTCTCAAGAATGGAGTCTTACTTTTTGCTTTGTTTTTGCTTATTAAGTAATTCATATTTAGTGCTGAAGCCATTCAAGTGTGAAAAATGCCCCTAAGTAGAGCTTCTGTTTACGATTAATACATATAAACACCCACTTGAGTCTGATCCCATTTACTAGTCTTCGTTTTTCATCATACCTCTTACTTCCATCTCTTGTTTATCCTTTCCAAACATCATTGCTTATCTTCAATACTATTGCATGGAAAGTCATTGTAACTGTTAAAAAGGTGTGCTATTTTCTAACTCTTAATATTACCTAGTGTATTTAATTTCATCATTATTGTTTCATGGTGTATCAAATTATATCTTGTAGCTACAGGCTATCTTAAAAGAAAATGAAAGCGAAACTTAAATTTTGTGCATTGTCATGGGTTGGATCTCCATCAGGATTGCGTAGATTTCCCTATTTGGTTCAATACACTGTATATTTTGTAGTTAGTGGAAAACTTACCAGGATCTAGTGCAAGTTTGATCAAAAATATTAGAACCACTAACCACAGATGAAAGAATCAGATGGATCCAGTAAATGGACGTCTTCATGCAATAAACATGTACTGTAAGTTTTCTTAGCTATAGTAACTGAAAATACTTCTGTTGTTGGAACTCGAAGCTCAGTAGACTTGCCAGCAGAAGATTCTCATAACTTTTATTTTATTGCAGCTTTAGAATTAAGATGCTTCAGAGACTTTTGTGTGTTCTGTGCAAGAGAACTTTCAAAATAATTCAAGTTTTGTTCAGCAGAAACGTGAAATTTTGATGCAATAAAGTTTCAAAGTATTTTGCCTGTTGAAATTGCTTCCAAAAGATCATTCAGATAGCGTTGTACCTGTTCTTTTATCATCAGCTGTACAATCATGATGCCTGAATCTTTCTTAACCAGCAGATTTCATCGTTGCTCTGTTATTTTCCATTGTTGTTGTGTAGCAACAGCCTTCAATTTAGGATTATTTCCCGAATAACCAAGTCAAAACTCTGAGATCGGAAAAAAAACTTGTACTTTAATTGGTTCAGAATGTGACTGTTGATGGTTTTTCAACAGTTTGTAGTGTCACGCTATGATTTTTATTAGAGATTTCAGAGAAGTTTTCTTTCTGTGCGTTCACTAGTCAATTGGATTGCATTTTATTTTCTCTTTTCATAACTGCTGGTTTTAAAACTACTGGTTAAGAGAACCAAGCATCCTCACTTCCAACTAGTATGGTTTTAAAGACAATGCTGTATTGGAAAAAAAAAAAAAAACAACCTTGTAATTACTTTCTGTATTAGTTATATCTGTACTGATTTTTTTTTTTGTTATATCTTTGCTGATTTTTTTTTTTTTTTTACGTTCCTCTTAAATGTCTTTGTTTTTACTTGGTCATATTATCTGAAACAGACTGATTTAAATGGAAGGTTTTTGATATTTTCTCTTTGAAGGTTTTATATCTTACGGGGATATGTAAAATAAGATCTCTAATAAAAGATAATGTTATTGTGAGATGTGTTCAGTGTCATTAATGCCTTTGCAATAGCTATTTTAAAAATAAAACTAATCATAGCTGTTGTACAAAGGTTCACGTGTCAATAGCACTTGAGAACGAGGATTGTCTGTAGTGAGATGCACTGCTAATGAGAGGTGCCATCTACTTTACAGGTAGATGCTGAACTCTGAGACCTAACGTGACTACAGGGGACTGGAAGGAGATAGGTATGTCTTCCTTCACAAAAGAAACCTTGCACTGAGTTAAAATGAAGTGGTAGAAGGTGCGAAATTATTGATTTTTTTTTTTAATTTGAATTAATCTCATTACTTCTTAGTAACAAATACTCCATTATGAAAATGTAGTGAAATTAACTGTTCAACTGTCATTAGACTGAATATATTTAAGAAAATAATATAATGCTAATATATTATGCTGTAATTGCATATGACAAATTGAATGGGCATAGATGCTTTGCAGGCTTCCTTCCCAAAGTGCTGGAGCTTGAGAATAATGAGTTGCAAAGACAATTAGTATAACTTTCACTCAGTGTTATTTGATGCTGGACTAGGAATTTTTAGCTATGAATGGAAAAGTATACATATGTGGATGCCACATATGTCCCCATGATTTTAAAACTTATTTTTCAGGATAAAGAATAAAAGTATGAAATCTCTTATCTGTAGCAGGCAACGGTGGCTGTAGGTCCAATCTGAAGTACCACATCACCTTTTTAAGGTCAGCAATGCTTAACAGTTGTTCTCAAGCCCCACAAAGACCTGAGGAGAAAGGCAAACTTGAGGGGGGGGAAAAAAAAAAGGCAAACTTGCCTGATGCAACTACGTAGGTCACTGAGAAAGATGTTAAAGAGCACTGAATGGGCCCACCAAGATGGACCCCTGGTGGACGCCGCTCATCACTGGCCTCCACCTGGACACAGAGCCATTTAACAGCCCTGGCTGTGACCATCCACCAAATAGTCCAGCCTTCAAATCCATAGATGTCATCACTCCATCATCGAAGGCCACCAGATTGGTCAGGCACAATCTGCTGTTGGGAAGCCATGGTAGCTGTTTGGGATCACCTCCTCATCTTGCTTGTGTCTTAACATGTCTTCTAGGAGATGATCTTCCCAGTCCAGGCTGCCTCCAGTCTTAATCTTGTTAATGAGCTCATTTGCATTGGTGAGCACCAAGTCTAGTGATGCTTCACCTCTTGTTGTTCTGTCTGGTGTGCCTGAACTGGGAGATTTCCTCAGCAGACTCCAGGGGTCTCCTTGACTGCTTACAGCCTGCTGTGTTACTTTCCCAGCAAAAGCCGTGTGGCCGGAATGATATCTGCCTTATGATGAGAGCCTGCGAGTGCAACGCTTCTTGCAGCTGAAGTAAGAAAGTCTCATCCCCAGGCTTCTTTTGATCAGGCAGCCTGTAGCAGACCCCGACCATTATATGTCTTCTATTGGTCTGGTCCCTGAATCTTACAAGCTCTTGCCCTGTTCCTGGCTGTTTCTCAGAGGCAGCTCTTTGTACTCTATCCATTTCTCAACACAGAGTGCAACTCCCCCGCTCCTTTAAAGGCAAATTTAGAGATGAATTTTGACTTGATACCCGATGGAGATGAAATACAGTAGGATAATCCTTGATATCTGAATCTCTTGCAGTAGTGTACTCAGAAAAACAGCTTTGCAAATGGAAGATGACCCTTTGTTAATAAACCTCTTTGTTTAGAATCCATGATAGCGAAGAGGAATATCATCTTTGTTCTACATATTTTGAATTATTTTGAACAGGTATCAGTTTGAAACTAAAATAAATCCATGAGTCTGAAGGGGAGGAATGTGTCAAAAATTGTATGCAGCTGTTATAAATGTGTCAGTTCAGAAGGGAGCTTGCATATAAAAATCCTTCACCCAGGAAAGTAAGGTATGCACACCCTAAGAAAACTATTTTGACATTTCCAAAACCAGTTCCATTGCTTTTGCTTATATCTTAGTAAATGAGCACTGCTGGTTTGGTTATTGGACATGAGAAAGAATCAGCGAAAGCCTGAATGTAACTGTAAAACAATCTACTTAAAATGGTTTTAGCATTGAGATCCAACACCTATTCACCTAATTAGTCTCAAAATAGACAAAATGAGTTATGAGTTTTCATTCATCAAAAATAGGTCCATTGGAGTAAGAATCAAGATAATAACTGGTTTGAGCTAGGTTTTGCTACAGTTAATAAATGTGGAATTGGTGCTCGGAAAGATGCCATATGAAGTATGTTCATGAAAAACACAAAAAATCCAGCACTCCCACGCATCTATTTCATCCAGTCTCTGGGGATGTTCTGTCATCTCTGTCAAGATTTCTAGAATTACACAATTTAAGGTCAATAAAAGTTCAATTCACCTTTTTACTGCAAACTGTGGTCAAAGTTTAGCAGGTTTACTAGACCTTCTACTTGTGCTCCCTTTCACTTTGGTACTGCCTAAGTATTTAGGTGCCCAAAGCCTTGTGACTGTGATGGCAGATACAATTTCTGACAAGCAGGTCTCGTAGTGACTGGGTTGGAAAGGTGATGGCTATGGTATAATGGGAGGTGTGGAACTGTGGGTAGTGAGGCTGAGCATTTATAATTCCTCTGAAAGTGAGGACAGTCATCAATTCAATGCTGCTTGGTTCAACTCAACCTGGACAATGAGATTTAGAGGATTTTTCTCAACTGGCATTGATAAATGGTAGCTTGGCACAGATGATAAGTTTGTATTCTATACTTGGCCTTAAAAGTAGGTATTGGCAAAAGAAAAATGTTTTCATGGTCATGCCAGGTCTCTGATAATACAAAATGATTTCTCTTGTCTTACATAATGCCTCATACCATGTTTGAAGGCTGTTCCTTGTTTGCTGAAAGATCTGGTCTTGGTACATACTACAGCCTTTGAACAAGAGCCCATATAGTTGCAAGTGGCCTGTGAAAACCCAAGGTTGCTCATAAGAAATTGAACCCAAGGAAATGTGCGTTATTTTAAAAAAAAATATTAATTATTTTAGCTAGACAATCAACAAAGAGAAATTTCCATGGTCAAAAAGAAAACCCAGATTGCTCAGAACTGGATAACTTCCCAGACAGCCTTTGATGGGAGGATTTTTGTTGGACTCAGCTCGTGCTATGCATCATCTGCTCGTGGCATTGCCAGGTTTTCAGAACGCCTACATCAATTAGATAAGAAATGCTACCTCACACTCTAGTGGTGAAAGCTGGGAATGTTATGATCCCTGTCTGAAAAAGGTGGAGATCCCATATCAGCGGAGATCAACTGTTCTGATCAGTGAAAAAAAAAACAAAAAAAAAAAAAACATGGCACTCAAGAATTTGAATTTACCTAGATTTCTTCATTAGAAGTTGCTTAAGGAGTTTTCTGTGACAGGAGAAACAGTACTGAAATGTTTAATTTTGAGATTCTAGCAGAGGAAATGTTCTAAAACCATTGTGCCTGTGAATTAAAAAACACACAACAGAATAAGAAATTTTTGGAATAACACAGCATTCCCCAGATAGATCTTGAAAGATGGCTTGATCTGATGTACAAAGGCACAAAGAGGAGTGAAATTATTCCAAACGTCAGTTGTGAATACAAGTAACCATCCTTTATTATTAGTACAGCCATGAAAAGACTAATTGCAGTCAAGATTTTTTATGGCTGTAGAAATTTTTTTTAAAATACGTGGTAGAGAAATACAACTATATTAAAAAGACAACGTCACAAATATCTTGCACATTAAATTTTAGGTTTCTGGGGGCTTTAAATTTTGCACAGATTTATCGTTCAGTTTTGCTTTAGCCTCCATCAGGTGTTTGAATGTTTCATCGTGATTAGAATTCAGTGTTTCTTGCTACCATCCCATTTATTTAGATATTCTGCTCCAAGTCATTAGGAATCTTGAAAATTAGAAATGAGACCTTGGATGTGTCTCTGTCTGAAAAGGGACCAGTGCATAAAGAAGAGGTCGGGTTGTGTTTGGATGTATTCATGTACACCTTGTCATGAAACAAAATATGAAAAGCATTCAGTAATCTCATGTGGAAGGATATGACAGCAACTGTACAGACTACTGTAGAAAGAAAACTTTTCATGAACGGAGTGTGATTCCTCTCGTCATTCTCTGTGCTCAGTCTACAGGGAGAGTAAATAGGCCTTCTGCAGAGCGAGTCAGAGAAAGAGTCTCCTCCAGGTGCATCAAAGCATTCCCTGCATGGCAGTCTTTCACCTGTGTACAGAACTACCTGTGCTCTAGGAAGATTAGTCTTCTGGGACTTAAGTTTGACTATTGAAATATCACCTTCCATTAGCAGATCAAACAGCTTGGACAGAGAAGTCTGACAGCCAAAAGGGGGGAGATAAAGCCAAAAGGCAAAACGAGTTGGTTTTGGAGGCTCTGATATAGCAAGTTAGTTAAAGAAAAGACTGTAAGATCAATGCTACAAAGCAGGCTGTATCTCCCATCACTCGGGGCCGGGCGGTGGTTGAAAGCTGCTGAAATGACTTTTTCTTTGTCCATGAACAGCCTCCCTTTAGCAGCTGAGCAGAATCATGGTTTTTCATTTAGCACTTGATTTAATGAAAGCAAGGGAGCATTTTGCTGATCCTCACCCAAGATAGCAAGCTGTATGACTACCATCTGCATAATGCTAAAGCTTTGATTTGCGCTGAACACCAGGCTCCCTGTAGGCAGCATGTTAGCTGGCAGTGTAAGAGAAACGCTCCTGCAAGGTTCAGTGGCTGAAAAGCTGGTAAGTCGTCATGCAGATCCACAACACTGAGGTTTGTTTCTCCAGGAGAGAAGTCCAACATGTTTCACGTAGATGGTGTTTTCCCAGATGACTCAGAGGTGTGGAGGTAGGCATGGCCAGCAGTGAGGAGCTACAGCAGATGTGAGGGAGGAGCCAGGTCCCCATGCTCAGGTGGCAGTGGCTGGTGAAGCAGTGGTGCCAGACAGGCGGGTGCCACTCAGCTCTGGAAAGTAGCTTGCAGGTGGAAGAGGTCGGTTTGCAGCCTCCCCACAATGACTTGCTGAGGTCATGCGTTATTAGGCAGTAGTTGCAGTTAGCGCAGTCAGAATGGAAGGCTGGTAACACTGTGTCGTGTTAAAAGGGGAAAAGGTACAATTTGCTTTCAACCCAAAACAGGGCTGTCCATGACTTCCATCAGCAAAGAAACAGATGACTTAAAATCGCAGTCTTTAAATAAATACTTTCTTATACTTTTTGAGTATTTGATGTGTTAAATATTCACCACATAATGCTTTGAAATGTTTTAACTTATTCTGCAAACATTGGTGCATTGTAGCATAGGATCGGTGGATCTGTGCTCTTCCAGAAACCTTTTCAGATGCATGTAAATCTATTTTACAGCAAAAAGGAGAAGATAAGCCCAATCAATCAAAGAAACAAAACCAGAAAACCCTGCAGTTAAAAATTATGCACCTATTAGATTGTTTAGCAAAGCAATTACAGTGATTTTTTTCAATGTATATTTCTTTTACAATAGTGTTCAGCTACTTTTTTTCTTGTTTGAAATTTGAAAAATTCAGGAGACGATTTTATTTCATCAGGACGTGCTTTTTGGAAAACAAAATGCTTTATTTTTCTCAACGTAAAATTCTATTCGCAGTAAACCTTTTTTTAAAAAAATGAGAATATTTAGTATTTTTGATGGTTATGCAATACCTGTGCACTGTTGCACCTTCTTGAGAATTCCGAAGTCTTTAATTAAATACACAGATCTATTTCTCTCAATCTTTTCCTTTGCAACTCTTATAAATTAGCGTCATTTAGAGATCCTATCATTAACAAGTAATATTGCACCTCCAATTTATAAATAGATTATTGTCACCAATCTTCTGGAATATAGGCAAGAGCAGCACTCACATCTGATTCTCGTTGCCATGACAATGGCTTTGGTCTCTCTTTTTCACTTGGAAGAGCTTTCTTTCGTTCTCCAAGCCTGATGCTCAGCTTGCTCTTCCTGCTCCAAATTCCTAACCTGAGGAAAGATAAGATAAGGTTAATA
This sequence comes from Penelope pileata, assembly GCA_013396635.1. Taxonomy (NCBI): domain Eukaryota; kingdom Metazoa; phylum Chordata; class Aves; order Galliformes; family Cracidae; genus Penelope; species Penelope pileata. Next base: position 255,292 of record WBMW01001845.1, read on the forward strand.
GAAGACTAACAGCAAACAAGATAAGAAAACATGTTTGATTGTAAGTGTGCCTTCAAATACAATTGAGGAAATGTTGTGAATGCAAAATCCTTACAACGTAGGGTCTGCACTTGGCCAAGCTTGCCTGTCTGTTCATCGCTACTTTTGTGAAAAAGGGCAATGTAGTCCAGTCAACAATATGAAAATTTTGATATCCTTCTCACTGCAATTTGGGATGTGATGAGGTCTGTGCCTGAACCCAGCTGCACAAATTAAAATCTCATTTACATTTCTGAAGATCGACTGAAGCCTGTGTGCTCATCCTGACACCTCAGGCAACAGAGAGCTTTGCTATTCCAGCTGACTTTCTCCATTGTTCAGTATTTAAATATTTCATATATGAGCAGTCAGATAGTGCAGTGCCACCTTCACCCTCATCTCCAGTTGTTCCGAAGCTGTAAATGCTATTCTGAGTTTAGGAAAGAAAGTTTTAACATTTCTGCTTCAGTGACTTATGAGCTTTTATTGCAGTGCTGTCTGTGTCTCAGCATGAAGTGTACTGTTCACTGACAAAAATCTGAGTCTTTTCTATAGTACCATTCTGTACATAGAATCATAGAATCATCGAATGGTTCAGGTTGGAAGGGACAGTAGAGATCATCTTGTTCCAACCCCCCTGCCATGGGCAAGGACACCTCCCACCAGACCAGGCTGCCCAAAGCCCCATCCAGCCTGACCTTGAACACTGCCAGGGAGGGGGCAGCCACAGCTTCTCTGGGCAACCTGTGCCAGTGTCTCACCACCCTCACAGGGAAGAATTTCCTTCTTGTATTTAGTCTAAATCTACCCTCTTCCAGTTTATAACCATTACCCCTTGTCCTGTCACTACCTGTCCTTGTAAAAACTCCCTCCCCAGCTTTCCTGTAGGCCCCTTTCAGGTCCTGGAAGGCTGCTATCAGGTCCCCCTGCAGCCTTCTCCTCTCCAGGCTGAAGAGTCCCAACTCTCTCAGCCTGTCCTCGTAGGGGAGGTGCTCCAGCCCTCTGAGCATCCTCGTGGCCTCGTCTGGACCCGCTCCAACAGCTCCACATCCTTCTTGTGTTGAGGGCCCCAGAACTGGACACAAGACTCCAGGTGAGGTCTCACAGAGCAGAGGAGAGGGGCAGAATCACCTCCCTTGACCTGCTGGAGAATGTAGCACTGTTACAGTCCTTTCAGCAGAGCATGGCAGCAGTTCCGCTAGTGCAGACCGAACGCATATCCTGCTCTCCCCTATTTGTCTTATTTGCAGTTGCATGTCTGTTTTTCCAATATTTTGTTATTGTCTGCAAAAATTTTCCTGAGAATGCTTCACAAAGTAAACCACCTCTGTCAAAATCTTCCACTTAACTTCCATATAAAAGGTCCTAGAAAATGTCTGAGAAACCAAGAATGATCATCAGTGCTTGCACCTAATGAACGTGAAGGTTAGTTATTGGATTCGCAGAGATGTGGAGAGGTTATATGCTCTAGAGGCAACAATATTAACCTTCTGTTCATATCCAATAAAAATCACATTTGTAGAAGAATCTGGCTTCCAAACCACTTTAATATTGCTGTATCTGACTTCCTGGCTACATAGTTAAAGAAAAAAAATGTAGTTTGCAATAGCAGCACCAGAAAGGCCCTATGCATATGTGATCTTAGCCTCTCATGTCATTAGAAGTCAGTTGTGGATCAAAGAAACCTGGAGGATTTGCACATCCATTCAGTGCGCTGTAAGCATCTCTGGCACTTGCTGTGTTGGAAAAATGGCATTCTTGGTTGCATTTTCTTATCCTAAAGGGTGTCTACTGTGTGTTTTCTATGAGAAGCCCCAGGTCACTTTGTATTAAGCTCGGTCACATTTCTGTTCCCATCAGACAGTAATGGATACAGATCGTAAATATTCAGCTATTTCAACCAGTCCTTTGTGGCAGCAGGATTCTACGGCTGCAGGTTGGCAGGATTGTCTGAATTGGTCTCGAAGCACATCTGTAGTCTTGAATTTGCTTGCTGGAGTTTCTAGGGATTCAAACTCCGGCATGCCACTGTTAAGTTGAAGGATTAAGCGTCAGGGCTGTAGGGGTTAGAAAGCTGTTAACACCACGCAGTTCAGTTCAGTCCTCTCACAAAATATATTTTCTTTCCTTGTTCTGCTATTCAGATGTGTCGTTTCCAGTGAGTCCAATTCTGCTAAAATCCTTTACAAATATTGTAGGAAAACACACTAGAAAAGTATTGTAGGGCTTTTCCATGAAATAATCCTTAGCAAAGGAAAGTATATTTCTGACAAGTCACATTGTTTTATATCAGATTCAGAATATGTCTTAGAGTTTACAATGAAGTCATTTTAGAGACAATCAATTACAGTTATGTAATAAACATTTTCGCATGGATGTTAATTTATAGTAAAAAAAAGATAGCAGGTTTACCACGCTTATTGCTGATAAGATTCTCTGGAAGTTTGTTTCTGTTAGGTTGCCCCTCTTCCAGAACACAAAGCTCCTCCAGCTCTGTCAACCTCCTCTGGTACAAGAAGGACAGCTCTAAAGAGCTTGAAAAGCACTGATGTTTTTGGAGACTCAGGTTACTCTGCTCTTCCTTTCCTGAATACTGCACTTTTCAGAAGCAGAGCAGCTTATGATTCTCCAGAACAAGAACTGACATCTATAATTATTTTGAATCTTTGCCTTTTTTTTCTTATTACCTTCATAAATAACATACATTAATATTTAACAGTTGGATATTGGAGCTTTAATTTTTTATCAGTGCAAGCTAGAATATTGCCTGTTGTAGACGACATCTGTTCCTTAGCTGGAAATACACATGGTAGCTTCAGAGTAGCAGGGGAAGAGGGATAATATTATGAACAAATATGCATACGCAGCATAATTGTACGAGGCATTTTGGCTCACATGGCTAAGCTGGAGATCCAAATTTGTGAATTTTCCTTCATCTGGATGAATATTCAAAGGAGATACTTGTCTCATGAATATTTCTCAGGGACCAAGGATTTAAAACACATAGAATTTTTTGAAACTGTTCAAATACCTGGATGGCCTCACTACACTTTGTCTTGTGGCTGTTGGAAATGATGAAATATGAGAAGTGATATCAACTAGAAACAGCAGCCTGCCGTATGACAGTCAGAAAAGGTGGTTTTTCTTCAGTACTGAGATATTAAAAATTCTGATGTATGATAATCCGTGCTGGCCACCCGGATGGTAGTGGAAGAGCACAGTAAGTAGTGTATACATTAGAAAATCAATGCGTGCTAAAGTGAAAACCTGTACAAGAATTCTACTTGTATGTCACTTACCATGAGACTCTGTTGTTTAGCAGCTCAAGCATGTCTTTATTGCTATTTATATTTTCTGTCAGTTCAGCTTGTGTGTTATGGTATGCTGTGATTTGCATGCGTTTACCAACTATGCAATTAAGGAAGTTACCCAATTCCAAAAATATGTAGACTAGCCAACCAATGGAGTAAAAATATTTGTGTCATAGGCTCCTGAACGTCTAACAGAAACTGAAAATGGGATATGAAGATTTATAATGGGCAATTCTTAGTTACCTGAAGATTGCCTTAAGGATAGTGATTCCAGTTTCCTCCACAGATAAATGTGATTTAACTTGGTCTCTGGTGCTGAAGGAGTTTCATTCCCAAGATGCCTGCGGCTCGTCACTTAATCTTTCAGTCTGATTTGATAGCCTACTTGAATTGTGGTGAAAGAAACCATTTTTTACTTCATTAGAAGGTAGATGACTCCCTTCAGATGGCGTTCTCTGATGTTGCTAGTGAACACCTATGACCCAGACCTCTCTGGGAGTGTTTATCACTTAGAAGTGGGCTAACACCTATCAGCCTGGCATCAGCTGCCTTAACTGCTGAAAAGCTTTGTTACACAGACTAAGCATAAGTTAAAGGTTTTCCCATGCACTGGCATCCATCAGTTCTCAGCTGCTTGGTTGAAACTCTCTGTCATCAGTATTAAAACTGACATCACACTTCCCTTCTGTTGTGGTTTGACCCAGCAGATAGCTCAGTCCCACACAGTTGCTCGCTCACCCTCCTCCCTCCCAAGTGGGATGGGGGGGGGAGAATTAAGGAATAAATATGATAGAACTTGTGGGTTGAGATAAAAGCTGTTTACTAAGGCAGCAGAGAGAATAAAAGAAATACCAGTACATATATATATATAAGAAACAATAGATGATGCACAAAGCAAGGGACCAACGACCGACACCCAGGCAGCCAGCAGCCCCTTCCTCTGAACAAGAGCCTGCCCTTCCGTAAATCTCACATGATGCGATGTGGGATGGAATAGCTCTTTGGTCACTTTGGTCAGCTGCCCTGGTTCTGTCCCCTCCCACTTCCCAGCTCCTTATGCCTCCTGACTGCTTCACTGAGGAGCAGAATATGTCCTTGGCTCTGTCCAACACTGCCAGGTGTTACCAGTTTTGTTTCTCTTCTGGGAGCAAAACAGAGCTTCATCCCAGACACTGTGAGAGAAGTAACTTCTGTTAGAAACAGACACCTTGTTTGCTTCAGCTCTTCCTAATTCATAAATGTAATTTCTCTTTTTCTTTTTCTCTTTCCCTACTCATAGTCTTATACTCTGTCCCAGCCTCATCAAAGCGACAAGCTTCTGAAGACACCATAGATAGGATGAACATACATCTATTTTTCACCACAAGCATTCCCCATGCAGCCATATTTGTGGAGCCTGAGCACAATCCTAAACTTGCAGCAAAGGGTTTTGAGAACAGTACACAATGGCTAGCTTGCCCAGGAGTTTTTGTGAATCCTCCCCAATATGAATACATCCAGAGATGATAACTCTAAATAAAACATATATATATAAATAAAAAAGTGAATGATGAAGAATAGCTGTTCTTTTTCTGTGAATGCTTCCAATATATACTTTCATAACCTACCTTTCTGTCTTTCTCCCTCACAGTTCTTGACTTCAGATGCTTGGTCTGAAATGACTGACAGAGTCACTACCCAGGCCCTCTCATTTCCATATAAATTGAAGAGTGGAAGGCTTGGACTGCTCGAGTATGAATAAGGGTGTAGAAATCTTTGCTTAACTATGTCAGCACACTTGTACCCATGGTCTGAATGTATATAAACAGATACAAACACAATATATTGTTTATTTTAACAATAAGAACAAGGCATAAAGATAGACTGAAGCATAAGCATTTCAGTATTGAAAAAAAACGTTTCTGAGTGTCATAGGCACAAACAGAGACTGTTTTATATGCATCCCATTCCCTGGGCAGGTGTAGCATCTTCAGACACTTCTAAAAGCTTCTCATGCATCTGTCTCATCTGCTGTAAAACTTACACTTTCTAACATCTACTTATTAAAAAAAAAAAAATTGCAATAATCTTAGTGATTTTTATATAATCAGTCTTGTACTTTCATAGGATTTTTGCTACTATGCTGTGAAGAAGTTGTTTGGTATTTTGAATTTTTTCCTCTTCTGTCCCATTTTCCAACCTCTGTGTCCCTGTCCTTCTTACCATTAGACTAAACCTATATGTTCAAAAAAGACAAAGCCCCAGTACCAGATTAATCATGCTCGTAAATTATTAGAAGACAGTTCTATTTCTGTTAGAATCATGGCTAGTTACTTCTAAATTAATCTTTTAAAACTCATAAATTTGCAATAATATCTATCATCAGTCTATAACCTAGCAGAATAATCTTCTAATTTTTTGTGGGCATTTTCATACTAGTGAGTCTTAGGAAAAGATTTGAGAGGAAATAAAGGACCTTCTTATTTGTTGTATGAAAAATTCATACATTTTCCCACAGGCTTACTATGTACTTCGTGTCAATATTTGCCTCTCATGACCAACAGAGAGAATACAAAGCTATTGGTTGCTATGTTGATATGCTTACTTTTGTGTATGTCAAATAATCATTAAAGTTTAATTTATCTCTTCTGATTCTAAACTGTTTGCATGTTTTCTAATTTTCATTTCAACTAGATTTTGTGATATAAAGAGTTCCTAAATCCTCTTAAGTTTCTGTCCATGAAGAAAGGATTTTGTTTCATTAATTATAATTTTTTTTTTCTGGTCTTCCAGATCTCTTCACCTGTTCATAGCGAGATGAATATATATGAACATATTATGGGAATGTGCTATCTACTACAGAATGAATGATATCTGCTTACAGTGTTTTTCTTTGTAGATATTGTGTTTCTTAGTCTTGGGGAATTATCAGAAGAAACACACAGTGTGAAGGGTAGTGGGAAACATCCTTCCCTCATTTAGTGTTATTTCTTTGGTGTCAGATCTCTCTGGCTTGAATGTTCTCTGCCTTCAGCAGTTTCAGTTGCATGAAGATTAAATTCTTGTTAAGATTTTTAGTCTCTCAATCTCTTTGAATCTAGAGTCTTTCCTGTGAAATAACTCCGGCATTTGCTATGACACACCGTCCAGAATAAATTATCTGAACCTGCAGCGTTGCCAGAGTTGATACTTAAGCATCTTCCCTTTCCTTCTCTATGGGTATGTAGATATCTTTTCATTTTGTATTTATGAATATTTATTGAATTTTTTTTCCCATAATTTATATTCTTTTAAATTCTTTTGACACCACACATACTATTCAGGATAAAGCATTGTAATATGCATACTAGAAACCAGACAACTGAACTGGGAGACAAATTTCAGTATGGCAAAATGCATGTGGAAAGTTGTATACTTATAGATACACAATCACAAGCTTTAAATAGCAATTACTGAGGAAAGAGATCCAGATGGCACTGTGTACATTTCTCTGAAAGTGTCAATTCCAGTGCACGGTAGCAGGCAAGAGGACATTGGGCTTTATTGCTAGATGGAGAGTCAAAGGAAAAGAAAAGAAAAAAAAGGAAAAAAAAAACCCAGAAAATGCTGTTATGAATTTGAACAAATCAATAGTATGCCTCTATCTTGAATATTGCCTGCAGTTCTATTTATTTCATCTTTAAAAGGATGTAGTGGAACTAGAAGAAATAAAGGATGGCTAACAGGGATGATTAGAGTGAAGTCCATGTGAGAAAAGACTAAAAAGAATACTCCTCAAAACAAAATAGAAAATAATACAATTGCAGAACTGAAAGACATTAATAAAACTATGAAATTAAAGGTAGCTGTAGACACATTGAATAGGAAGTGACTTATTACATTTTATGTCAAAAATAGTGGGTATCATCATATGTAATTATTGAGTAACAAATTTAACACAAAAACAGACGTAAAATGACTAGCAGAAAACCAATCATGAAGTTATAGAATGGCTTGGATTGGAAGAGAGAGACCTTAAAGCCCATCCAGTCCCAACCCCCTGCCATGGGCAGGGCTGCCACCCTCCAGATCAGGCTGCCCAGGGCCCATCCAGCCTGGCCTTGAGCACCTCCAGGGATGGGGCATCCACAGCTCTCTGGGCAGCTATGCCAGTGCCTCACTGCCCTCTGAGTGAAGAATTTCTGCCTAACAACTAACCTAGATCTCCCCTCTCTCAGTTTAAAACCATTCCCCCTTGTCCTATCACTATCAGAACATGTGAAAATTTGTTCTCCATCTTTTTTACAAATCCTTTTCAAGTACTGGAAGGCCAAAATGAGATCTCATCAGAGCCTTCTCCAGGCTGAACAAGCTCAGCTCCCTCAGTCTGTCTTCATCAGAGAGCTGCTCCAGTCCCCTGATAATCTTTGTGGCCTCCTCTGAACCCTCTCCAACAGTTCCACATCTTTCCTGTACTGGGGGCCTCAGGCCCAGACACAGTACTCCAAATGGGGCCTCATGAGGGCAGAGCAGAGAGGGACAATCACTTCCCTGTCCCTGCTGGCCACCCCTCTCCAGACGGAGCCCAGGATACCATTGGCCTTC
>WBMW01001846.1:0-12456 GCA_013396635.1 Penelope pileata
CCAAGCAAGCCTGCACATGGCGATGAGCAATTGTAACAATGAAAGGTTCTCATTGCCGTGTCTAGCAGTTGAGTATAATCTTTGCCACGTGGCCAGGTGGGATGTAATGGGAGCCAATTTTGACATCTCAGGACCATTAACGACAATGTCTTCTGCCCCCATGTCCCATAATCTTAACAACCACACAGGGACACTTTCCCTTGGCCTTTGTTTAAATCTCTGGACTAGATCCATTAACTCAGCTGNGTCAGGATGTTGTTCCCTAACTTCTTCAGGAAGTCAGCCATACAAGATGGGGACTTCGGGATATCCCCATAGCTATGAAATGGTCCCCACTGCTCCACTATCTCTGCAGCAGGGTGCGACGGGGATGCCAGGAACCCCAGGATGTACCCTGGCAATTCCTTTTCCAGGGTTTCAGAGTTTCCCCATCCAAACCACTTTGGGATGTTTTTAACGAAAGCCATATCATTTTTCAGATTTCTAATACTTTCCCTGGGATCCTGCTGCCTACGTCAAGTGTGGTGCAATTACAGAAGTGAGATCGCTTCGGGTGGAGTTCTAGTGATCCCAGGTAAAGTATTAACTGGTTTAATGATTGTAAACAAAAGATTTCAACTTACACAATAGTAATCTCTCACCAAGATGAGGAAGAGCTAGATCCCACACAGGAGATCCTTTCCTCTTGGTGGCTGGCTCTTAAATGAGCCCAGGGCAGTCCCACCCTGGGTCTACTCCTCCTGGTCACATTGAGGACGGCTACAGGTGTTCTTTAGGCCAGCCACTGCCCTTCACCAGGTGCTCAATCACTAATTCAGACCATGACCTCATATTTCTCTTACACCCAGAAATAAGAGTTTCTGTATTTTCATGAGAAACAAATCCAGCAAATAAAATAGTTTTGATATTTCAGCCTGTCCAATTCTTATATGCCAAATTACAATTCATTGTGTATTAACTGTCTGTTTTACATACCATTTGAAATCAAAACACTTTGAAAATCAATATTAGAATGTGGCTTTCAACATGTGATGCTAGTTTGGAAATGCCATTTGGGAAAGCAGAGAAATTATAAAAATCAAGACAGTGCTGACTAAAACACATTTTCTAATTTGAAAATATTTGTTTCCAAAGGAGAGTGTTCTTGTGCCTGTCTGTATGCTTCTAGGGCCTAGTTCTCATTGTGTTTTTCTATAAATACAACTGTGAAGAGGAGTTGTGAATTCAGGAATATAAGCAATTTTCCTTGCACTTCTCAGACTTCTTACCTGGGGATCTTGGAAAGATTGAGAAAGTCCTCTTTGAGCTTCACTGCAGATCACCGTACAGAATCCTTTCTGGATTTTTTGGAAATATTCTAAATGTAAAATCTGTTCTCAACAAAATATGCTTCAAAGATACTTAGAAGCATCTACAACTGTATTAGTTTCTAACAGAAATTACTTTTCTCATAGTGTCTTATATGAAGTTATGTTTTGGTTTTAGAAGAAAAACAAAACTGGTAACACCTGGCAGTGCTGAACAGAGCCAAGAACATTTTCAGTTCATCAGCTCCTTGTATTCCTATGCAAGAGAAGGGCGGGGGGGGAAGGGGGTTTGAGCACAGGGAGCTGGGAAGGGACAGGACCATGGTAGCTGGCCCAACATGACCAAAGAAATATTCCATACCATATGACATCATGTGATTTTTATGGACAGGGAGTTAGACAGAGGGGCTGCTGCTTGGGGAACTGGCTGGGCATCGATTGGTGGATGGTGAGCTCATGCTTTGTGGATCACTTTGTGTATGATTACTGCTATTTCTATTTACATTTTCTGTCCTATTAAGTAGGTTTTTTATTTCAGCCTACAAGTTCTACTGCATTTTCTCCTAATTCTCTCCCCCATCCCACTGGGGGTGGGGGGGTGAGTGCGTGACTGTGTAGTACTTAGCCATCTACTGGATCAAACCACAACAACAACACAAATTCGGGGGGGAAAGAAAAAAGTTGGAAATGACAAAGTTCTAAGAAATTTTGTTCATGAAAGAAATTTCACTCAAAATTTATTTTCAACATATTGACTAAACATCCTGTCTTTAGATATGTTTGTTAAAAGTCTGTATCTTCATTGTGCTTTTCATCCAATTTTATCCATATTCATGTTTTAATCCCCACAGAAACGTACATTCTGTGTTAGAGCTTTCTCAAACTGTCCCAAGGAAGTAATTCAGTATTTATTGGGAGAGAGAGGGTGAGAAAGAGAGTAAGTGAGATTAATTGCTTGAATTAGTAGTGAATGTAGTCAACTGAGAGATAAAACATTAAAGTCAACTTCTATGTTTCTAGAAAATTATTTTAGTTAGTGTTTCTTACAAAACTTGTAAAAATCCTCCATTTACATTCTCTGATGTTGAGACAGGTGATATGAGAAAAATATATACATTAGTTAAGCTCAAGTGCTGACAGCAGCAGGAACTAACAATACTTGTGTAGGTAAAAAGGAGGAACTCCATTGTCTGTAATAGATGCTTAACTAGAAGAAGCCAGTTTTGTGGTCAACAGCTTGGAACAACTCAGCACTTCTAGCCAAAGGTGAAAAGTACATTAGGAAGAAGACAGCGAGCCTTCGTCCAAAAGACTCCTGCTCATAACCACCAGACGGCAGTGCGCAAGCGCTAATGGGAGGAGAGATATTATAATGAGTTCTTGGAACTGTTTAGGATAATCCAGCCCATTTCTTAGAAATCTTATGTATATGTATGATTGTGTGTAATAAATAGCTGCTTGCTGATAGCTGTGGCATGCGAGCTACAAGGAGTGATCCCCCTTGCACCTGGTGCCACAATAAACATACCTGTTTTATAACCTATTGTGGTTTGAAAGGTTTGTTTTTGCACATCACGTGGTTCTTGTCCTACAGACTTTCTGTGTACAGGATCCAAAACCACAGCACTGTGATTCTTATGTAAGATAGGTAAAGAATCTCCTTGTTTGAGGGTATGGTGTACAAAAGCATCTTGGAAATTGCTAAACAGCGAAGAGAAAGAGGTGACATGGAGGCTCTGCATTGAATCAACAGGAGAAATTCAAGTACCATGGGAGCCATTGAGCCACCTGAGCAGTGGTTCTGAGTACATTTATGATATAATTTATAGAATTGGGTGCTTAGAAAAGCTGACAATTTGTACATTATCTTTGTTATTCCAGCTGTATGTTTTTGGGCCAGTGAAGCTTTAGCTTTCACAGTTTTATTCATTTACTTCCTGTTCCTAGCAATAAAATAGCTTTCTTAGACATACTTCTGTGAGGGTCTTAATGCAGAGGCATCATTGTACCTGTGAAGAAGGTTCCTCTAAACTTGAGATATGGAACTAGATTTGTGACCAAATACATCATATTCCAGATGATGAATTTCTATCCAGTACACCTGTTACTAATCCTTTACAATTTAATATTAAATGAAGCTTGAGTGAAATCATCAGTCGTAATTGCTCTGATAGTGCACTATGACTCTTTCTTAGTCTACATCTAAGTTGTTTTGTTGAAAGTCTTCATCAAACCTAATGTCCATTAACTAATGCAATGTAGACCAGGAAAACAATGAAAGAAAAAACAATATGATAAAAGTATTTTGTGTAACTGACCCAATCAGAAATGCAACAGCTCCATTATCATTTATTATTATTATTACTCTACATAATATTTCAATTTAAAAAATCCCCTCGGACTGTTCAGTCTCAGGCTTCTCTGCCTTCTGTGGCATTATTGACTTGAAAAAAACAAAAAAATGCAAATGACATTTACAGCTCTTAATTGGTGTCTTTAGCAATTCTTAGTATTCAGCAGGACAAGCAGTGGCCTTCTATTGAGAATTCAGAGATGAACATCTGCTTTGAACTCGTCAGACTTAAAGACAAGTAATAAAATAGCTGACTAAATGACTTAGGACCATATCCGTCATTAAGGGGTGCTTGAAGATTTATTTTTTGCTTAGAAAAGATGACTTTGGGGACTATGATCACAGAAGGGTTAATGTTTCTTTAGTAGGTGTAGATTCTGAAATAAAGTTAATGTATTGAATCATTAATAAAGCCTGAATTTTTTACTGTTTGTCTTTTTGTTACCATTAATTACTGTAAGCTAGACATTGAGGCAAATCAGGAGGCTTTAGATTCACAACAGTATGCAAGTGCAAAAAGGCTATTGATATCAGTAAAATGTAATACTGAATAGTTTGATCATTTGAGTTAAGTACTATTGAGCTTTAAAATTGATATTTTAGGTATTGAAGACCAGAGTTTCAGTCTTAAAAACTTTGCTTATTCTACATAATACAGCAGCCCAATGTACCTATGACCAAATGTGAATAAAAAGTAATCGATGAAGACTTCAAAAAGTGTGACAGAAATCTTAAGAAAAGTTACATCATTTCATTGCATCTGTACACAGTATCAGATAAAATACTGCTTAACTGTCCATTACTGTGTTAACTGACAGAGTATTAACTACTTTTCCATATGAAAATACATCTTGGTAATCAAGCTTAAAAAAAGTCTGAGAGTTCCATAATGAAAAGGAAACATTTTTTAAGCAGTAGAACCTTGAGATTCTCATATTACCGAAGAAGAAAACCTTGCTCCTTTTCAAAGGTGCCTGAAGAACTTAAATGATTGGTTTCTATTGACTTTCTTTGCAATGACCATCCTTATCAGAGCTTTTTTTTCCTTTTTTTTTTTTTTTAAATTACTTTCATTTTAATGACAGAAAGAAGTGAGGGAAAATGATCAGTTAAATAAAAGAGTGGGAAATTTACATTTCTTGGAACCTCACACATCTGCAAAAGTTTTGCTCAATGTATTAGTAACCGTATTATTTTTATTAATAATAGTATTGATAATGGCTATACTCTGTAGGAGTACATTCAAAACACTTCATAAAAAGTAATGATTATCACTATTCTGGAGATGAAAGCAACATGATTTAAGTTAACAAAATGCCATGACTGCTCCATGTTACGTTCTTGGGCACTTACCACTCGGAGTAAGGAGCAACGACAGACTTGACTGTGCAGGGACTGATATAACGTAAAATCAAAGCACCAAAATTTAGCTATTGACAACTTCTTCAGGCCCTTGATCAAGGTTACTCTAAGATGTACAACATATTCATAACAAAATGATGAATTTGCCTTGGTCCAAAACCAAAATCCAACTAGATCTTATATTTGGGGAGCTTCATGATAAGATCATTCTTGAAAATGTCATCTGCTTACCACATGGCTTATACTCCAGTTAAGCACAATATTGATCTTATTTTAACCTCATACTGAACCAACAAGCGACATTTTGATGATCCCTGGGGTCCCTTACAACACAAAACATTCTATGATTCCATGATTCTATGATCTGGTGGTCAGGGTCTACTCTAGGCTGTCAGATCAGGGGGAGCCTATGGATGAGGCCGTCTTGTTTCAATTACAGGAAGAACCACTCTTGTAGGCTCTCATATTGATGGGGGATTTCAGCCACCCCAATGTCTGCTGGGAAAGCAACAAAGTGTGCTGCAATCAATTCAGAAGACTCCTGGAGTGTGTTGAGGATAACTTCCTTGTTTAGGTATTAGAGGAGAAGTGTTTTTGGACCTGGTGTTCACCAATACAGAGGAGCTCATCAAAGACGTTAAGACTGGAAGCACTCTGGGATGTAAGGATTACGTCCTACTAGAGTTTGTCATCTTGAGGAGCATGGGCTTCCTATGTACGCTCTATATAAATCTCCTTTGTAAGTCTAGGGGCCTGATGGCACGCATCTCAAGGTCCTAAAGGAGCCGGTTGATTTGATTGCCAAGCTCCTCTCTATCAAGTTTGAAAAGTCTTGGCTGTCAAGTGAAGTCTCTGGTGTCTGGAAAAAGGGAAACATCCCTCACATTTTTAAGAAAGGGAGGAAGATGTACCCAGGGAACTATTAGCCAGTGACCCATATCTCTGTGCCTAAGAAAATCATGGAACAGATCCTCCTGGAGGATACAACAAGGCACATGAAGGGCTAAAAGGTGATCCAAGACAGCAAACATAGCTTCGTCAAGGACAAATCATGCCTGACCAAGCTGGTGGCCTTTTGTGGTAGAGTCTGCCCTCATCAAGTTTTCTGATGATGTGAATCTGGGCAGAGTGGCAGACACACCAGAAGGCTATGCTACCATACATTGAGACCTGGACAAACTAGAAAGTTGGGCCAAAAGGAACCTGATAAGGACCAACAAGAGAAAGTGTAGAGTCCTAAGCCTGGGGAGGAATAATCTCATTCATCAGTACAGGTTAGGAGCTGACCTGTTGAAAAGGAGCTCTGAGGAGAGGGACGTCAGTGTCATGAGGTGTCATAACAGGTTTGTCATGAGCCAGCAGAGTGTCCTTGTGGCCAAGAAGGTCAATGGTATCCTGGGGTGCATTAAAAAGAGTGTGGCCAGCAGATTGAGGGAGGTTCTCCTCTTCATCTGTTCTAGTGAGGCCACATCTGGAATGCTGTGTCCAGTTCTGGGTGACTCAGTTCAAAAATATAAGAATCTTCTTGAGAGAGTCCAGTGGAGAGTGACAAAGATGATAAGGGGCCTGGAGTATCTCCCTTATGAGGAAAGGCTGAGAAACCTTGGACCTTTCAGCCTAGAGAAGAGAAGACTGAGAGAAGATCTCTTCACTGTTTATAAATATCTAAAGGGCAGGAGCCAAATGGATAAGACCAGGCTATTTTCAGTGGTGTGCAGTGACAGGACAAGAGGCAATGGCCAAAAACTGAAAAACAGGAAGTTCCATACTAATGTGAGGAAGAACTTCTTCACTGTGAGGGTGACAGAGCACTGGAACACGGTGTCCAGAGAGGCTTTGAAGACTCCTTTTCTGGAGATATTCAAGATCCACCTGGACAGCTTCCTGTACAACTTACTGTAGGGAATCTGCTTTTAGCATCGGGGCTGGATTTGACGGTCCCCAGAGTTTCCTTCCGACCAGTGTGGTTTTGTGATTCTGTGATCACATCAGTATCGAAAGGAAGAGCAACTGTTGTTGTCTACCTGGACTTGTGCAAGGCCTTTGACATGGTCCTGCCCAACATCCTTATCTCTAAATTGGAGAGATATGATTTTGAAGGATGCACGATTCAGTGGATAAAGGGTTATTTGCAAGGACATAGCCAGAAGACTGTGGTCAACGTCTACACTGGTGGAGACAAGTCACGCATGGTATCCCCCAGGGGTCCATCTTGGGACTGGTATTCTTTAATATCTTTATTAATGACAAACATGATGCAATCAGGTGCACCCTCAGCAAGTTTGCTGATGACATCAACATGGTTGGTGCAGTTGACGAAAGGGAAGAATGGATACCATCAAAAGGGGCCTGAAGAAGCTGGAAATGTGGTCCCATGTGAATCTAATGTGGTTCAACACAGCAAAGTGCAAGGTGTTGCACTTGGGTCAGGGCAATTCCAGGTAAGTGTACAGACTGGAAGAATTCCTTGAGAGCAGCACTGCGAGAAACAACAGGGGGGTCCTAGCAGATGAAAAATTTGACGTAAACTGGCAGTGTGCACCTGCAGCCAAGAAGGCTGCATCTAAAGAGGGGAGACGATCAAGGAGAGGGTGGTGAATGTCCCCATCGACTCTGCCTTCATGAAGCCCCATCTGGAGTACTGCATCCAGGCCTGGGTCCCCCAGCAAAAGAAAGATGTGGAGCTGTGGGGGAGGGCCCAGAGGAGGGCCACAAAGATGATCAGAGCATTGGAGCACCTCTCCTATGAAGATAGGCTAAGGGAGATGGGCTTAATCTGGAGAAGAGAAGGCTCCAGGGAAACCTCAAAAATTGAAGCTTATAAACAAGAGGAAAATTAACTTTTTGCATGGGTGGATAGTGATAAGAAAAGAGGGAATAGTTTTAAATGGAATGAGGGGAGCTTTAGATTAGATGTCAGGGGAAAATTTTTCACTGAGAGAGTGGTGAGGTGCTGGCACAGGCTGCCCAGAGACATTGTAGATGCCTCATCCCTACAGGTACTGAAATCTTAGTTGGATGAGACTCTGGCCAGCCTGATCGAGTGTTTAATCTAGTGGTTGACAGCCCTGCCTGCAGCAGGGGGCGCAAAACTAAATGATCTTTGAGGTTCTTTCCAACCTAAGTCATTCTATGATTCTGTGATTCATATGTAAGAGGTGTTAGAATTCAGAGATACTCTTTGAAAGATGATGAATTTCATACCAAAGTATCTAGGAGGAAAAAAAAAAAGAATAAGAATAAAATAGTTGGAATTTCATGTCATTTCAAATTTTAAGCCATTAGAAAATAAAATGCTCCTGTTTTTATCAATTTATGAGAAAGTATGTATTTTTCAATTATTGAGATAATCTGAAATATTTTTTTGAAAGAATATTAAAAAAAAATCTCTAAGATAAGTGACTGAAAATGGGTCCTGTCTTGAAGTCAATGTTTTAAAACCAATATCTGTATATTCTTTTGAGTCCAAAATGACTTGGATGAAGAGATAGAGTCCACTCTCAGTAAATTTGCTGATGATATGAAGGCTGTGCTGTCATTCAGTGAGACCTAGACAGACTAGAGAGCTGGGCAGAGAGGAACCAGATGAAGTTTAACAAATGTAAGTGTAGAGTCTTGCACCTGGGGAGAAATAATCGCAGGCATCAGGACAGGCTGGGGGATGAACTACCGGAGAGGAGCTCTGCAGAGAAGGACCTGGGTGTCCTGGTGGACAACAGGGTGGCCATGAGCCAGCAGTGTGCCCCGTTGACCAAGAAGGCCAGTGGTATCCTGGGGTGCATCAAAAAGAGCGTGGCAAGCAGGACAAGGGAGGTGATCCTCCTCTGCCCTGGTAAGGCTACACCTGAAGTACTGTGTCCAGTTCTGGGCTCCCCAGTTCAAAAAAGACAGAGATCTCCTGGAAAGAGTCCAGAAAAGGGTGACAACGACAATAAAGGGCCTGGAACATTTCCCTTTTCAGGAAAGGCTGAGTGACCTGGGTCTGTTCAGCCTGGAGAAGAAAAGACTGAGAGGGGATCTGATCAATGTTTATAAATATACAAAGTGCGGGAGGCAAATGGATGAGACCAGGCTCTTTTCAGTTGTGTGTAGTGATAGGGCAAGGGCCAATGGCCAAAAAGTGTAACATACGAAGTTCCGCACAAACATGCGCAAGAACTTCTTTATGGTAGAGGTGATGGAACACTGGAACAGGTTGCCCTGAGATGTTGTGGAGTCTCCTTCTCTGGAGATATTCAAGAGCTGCTTGGACACTTTCCTGTGTGACCTGCTGTAGGGGACCTGCTGTAAGGAGCCTTCTTCAGCAGGGGGCTTGGACTTGACGGTATCTTGAGGTCCCTTCCAACACCTGCAATGCTATGATTCTTTGACTCTGTGAAAATCTATTTATTGTGAAGCTTGAAACAATGAAAATTTGCTTTAGAGATTGTAATTTAAAAACATTACTACCTCTGCATTTTCTTCAGACTTTAAAGAAGGAATCAGAACCAAGTATGTATTTTGGCTTTTATTCATCTCACCTTGGCATTATGTCTGTTACAAGCATGCTGAAGCTAAAAGCCTTCTTGTCTTAGAATGTAGTCAATGAAGAAAGACAACTATGTATAGAGTATGATTCAGTTTTATCTGGGCTACTCATTCATCTTTAAGAAAGTGTGTTTTGTGTTGTTCTGTTTTGTTTTGTTTTCCTTCTCTTTAGTGGCTATATAAATGGAACCCAATTTTAGGTATCTTGATAAACTGCAGGAAGTTTCTTTTTATTTACAGTCTGAACAGGGAAATGATTTATTTAGCAATTTACATAACTTATTGTTTAAATACGTTTTATTGTGATACAGATCATTGTCTGATTCTGTTTTAGCAAAAAGTTGACATTCACAAAATAGCTGTGGATTTATTTGTTGTTGTTGTTGTTGTTTTTTAGCAGTTTTTCTCTCATTCTTTCCACTGTTTCATCATTAATCCTTTCTAACACTTCCCATAAGACCTTGAAATCTTTTCAGACAGTTTACAAAGTCATTGCAAGCAGCGTTTTCTCTTTATCAACTCCTTTCTACTTGCCTTCTTGCCATTAGCAAAATAACTTCACATTTCACTATTCACCTCTCTTGATTTTCAAATGTATCATGATATCTGTTATGTCTGTTCTTTTGCACGCTACCTCTAATATCCCTATCAGTTGTTGTTGCATTTTTGCACTACAAGAAGTGGAAAACATATCTCAAAGCCATTTTTGTGCATTGTGGTTTCACTCATGGTAGTATTACCACTATCACTGTTCTTCTCTTGATAATCTTTGCATGTATTCTGTATTCCTTAATTCTCTTTCTTCAATTTTCATTTTCCCTTTCTTTTTTTCAACTGTCAGTAATCAAGAGTTTCCTCTACCTGAAAACCCACACCCTTGATTTTCAACATGTTTCTTCAGCTATTCTTCCTCTGCTTTTTATTCAAAATTCACTGAATGTGCTACCTACTCATGACCCCCGTCTGGAGCTCTTCTCTGTGAACATATCAACACTCAAAAGTTCAGGATCACCTTTTACACTGAAAGCAGTTATATTGAAAATGTCTCTGAATATATTTACCCGTATTTTACTTTTTTATCTTTCACAGTTTGTCTTCTTATGACTACCTGCTATTTTTCTGATCCTTTGGAACTACTTATTGATTTATTCGTTTAGCACTTGTGTTTCTTCAGATGATGGGATTGTTGTTGTGTTTTCCCCTTCATATTTTCTATCTTTTATAAAAACACATCCATAAACATAAGGCACAGATAAGTAACTGTGGTGACTATATACATATGGGAAACATTCAAAAATTATATTTTCTCCCATTATTGATAAGCAGTTGATTTTCCTTACTGTATCATGCTCAGCTTGTCTCAATCAAGATATTTCATCCAAAAATCTTCCTTTCTCAACCACTGCGTAGAAGCACAATCATTCTCATCGTGACATAGTCATCACAGAATCATAGAAAAAACTGAATGAAGAGATCAAAACAAAATATGTAATAAAATACTTGTTCCAAGGCAGGAGAAAACCCATATAATACAAGAAAGGATGATTAAATTTCATTTTCTTCTTGTGGCACTGTTTCCACATGTATTTATTGGTGTATAAATAAGGATCAAATATCTGCTTCTATTATCTTAATATCCACTATTGGGATATGAATAGGCTTTCTTTCATCAACCAGTCTGTTTTTGTTTTTTTTTTTAATTTGTTTGTACGAGACATATGACATAAGTATCTGCTGCCTCTATTTGTTTATATTAAACCTGTTCAGCTAACTCATGTGTTCTTAGGAGGACTAAAAATAGACTTTGATAAGAAAACAGACTAATAATAACAACAAAGACAGTAACAATAATTAAAAAGAATAAAAACATAAAAATATACAGCAGTAGTCAAAATGTTTTTTTAATGACATGATGCTGCTCTTAATTTTCTTCCTAACACATAGATTTGTTCGCCAACAGAAGATCATCCAGATCTGTATTCATTACAGAGTCATATTAATTACATTACAGTTGGTAGAAGGCAAGATTTATACTTGTTGGTTTTAAATAAGAAAACAGTTGATAGAAACATGGTTCATATAATGTTAAATGCATTATGTAATGCTTTTCAAGTTCAATTATTGCAGAGATGAAGACTGAGAATAAAAAAAAAAAAAAAAAAGACATAGCAAATGCTAAAAAGGCTGAAAATTTTTCACTGCTTACCATTAAGCAAAGTATTCTTTATTAACGGAAAACAGAATACACGTCAGCAATCCCTGAAAAAAGCAAACACAATATAAAATGAGAGTTCTTTTATTTCCCCTATACTTCATATGTAATGAAGCTGAGGATTATTTTCACTTGCATGTTTTCAGATAATGTCATTCAAGTAGCACAGAACAAGATTTATACTACATAAATGAGAATTTGGAATGATTGACTTGATTTGATTTCAGAACAGTTACTGATGAAACATATATGTCATTTTAAGTAATATTTACTGTGTAAAATACAAGTACGTTGCTGGTGTTCACCATGTGTGCAGTCCTGTGAAAAAACATAATTAACATATACGCGTTATCTGGCATCTTTTCAGTCAGTTTGAACTCTTCTTTGTGAGTGACACTATGAAAAAGAATATATGTTTACGATTTCTTATGTTGCCCAATAGGAATCTTCTGATATGATCAGCAAACAGGAAAGACATCTAAACTTTTCTTTCCTGGGAAAAAAAGAAAAAAGAAAAAAATGATTAAAGCCATATAATTATATTAATATTCTTGGTGGAACACGGTTAAATCTTCAACTAATCAAAGGCCTCTTGTACTGTGTACTGAGTGCCAAAAATATTCAGTCCTCTGTAGTGAAGATTATTACATCATTATCTCAATTGTATGAAATTGGGTGAGGATTAAGGGCCAGGC
>WBMW01001847.1:0-19829 GCA_013396635.1 Penelope pileata
GGCGGCTGCTGGCGGCGGTGCTGGGAGGCTGCGGGCTGCTGCTGGGCTCGGCGCTGGCGACGGGCGACGAGCGGCTCTACGTGGCGGTGATGCCCGCGCTCCGCGCCGTTCCTCCGGAGGCCGCCCACGGCCTGGCCCTGCGCGCCGCCGCCTCCGGACTGCTGCCTGCCGCCCGCCCCGACGGCCCCGCGCTGGTACGGCCCCACGGCGGGGGGNNNNCCCGCCTGCCGGCAGGGGTCTGGGAGGGGCTCCGGTAGGTGCCCGGGAGAAGGCACTTGGTGGGGGCGCCCTTGGGGACGGAGGGAGGGGCTGTGGCCCAGCGTCACCGGGCACTCCCCGCAGGAGGTGCGTGTCCTTGGGCAGCGGTTCCGCAACCCGCTGGGCCTGGCCGCCGGCTTTGACAAGCACGGCGAAGCTGTGGACGGGTTGTACAGGATGGGCTTCGGCTTCGTGGAGGTGGGCACTGTCACGCCCCAGCCCCAGGAGGGCAACCCCAGGCCCAGGGTGTTCCGTCTGCCAGAGGATGAGGCTGTCATTAACAGGTGGGGCCCCACGCTGCTGCCTGAGGCTGAGTGAGATGGGGGGAGAGAGTGCATGGGTGCTCCCAGCTCTCACTGTACAGCGGGGGGTGCTGGGCCCGCCACGGAGCCTGTGCACCACCCTCATGGTTCTCTTGCAGCCTGCTCAGGCCTTGCAGGCCCAGCCTGGCCCTGAACCTTTTATCTTCTGATGCAGATATGGATTCAATAGCCATGGCCACGCTGCAGTGGAGCGCAGGCTGCAGGCCCGCCAGGAAGCACAGCTCAGGCTCACTGCAGGTGAGACAAACTTGTAAGCCATGCTTGGGGGTTGGCAGAGCGGATCTGGGGATCTCCTGGCTAGCTGCAGCCAAGGAGGGTGTGCAGTGCCAGTGTCCCAGTGCAGAGGGGACCTGACCAAGGCAAGGTGTACTGGGGCAGCAGGACATCTCAGGGCTCTAACCAGGCACCTCTCTGCTACACAGAAACCAGCAGCACAGGCTCTGCTTGCTGCTTTGGGATGGATGCATCTGTTGAGAGCAGCCAAAGCCAGAAGGGCCCGGCTGGGTGCTCCCCAGGGGCAGCCCCTGCTGGGTGGCCCAGCTGGGGGCAGCAGTGCTGGTGGGTGCTGAGTGGGTCAGCTGCAGCAATGCTCCTGGGGCTGCAGGGTGGTACAGGTCCAGCTCCACAAAACTCATGAACTATGCATCCCCATCTTGACTTTGGCTGGTACAGGGGCTTTTCTTGTCAGGTGCTCTGGCCCTCTGCACTGGCTCAGACATGTCTGTGTTCCAGCGGGGATGCCCCTTGGAATCAACCTGGGCAAGAACAAGAACTCAACAGATGCTGCAGCTGACTACGTGGCCGGGGTCCAGGCGCTGGGCCCCTTGGCTGACTATCTGGTTGTGAATGTGTCCAGCCCAAACACCCCGGGGCTGCGGGACCTGCAAGGCAAGGCCGAGCTGTGCAACCTGCTGACCAAGGTGGGTGATCAGCAGGGAGGAGAGTGGTTCCCTGGGGCAGTGGGCAGAGCCACTGGGCTGTCCTCTGATCAGCTGCTGAATCTGTGCACCAGCGCTAACCACCCCAGTGCGCTGGGGTGCTGCTCTGCAGCAAAAGGCAGGTGAACAGCTAGACACTGCCCTCTGCGTTGTTCCTGCGAGCAGCTTCTCCCACAGCATCACGAGTCCCCACGGTCCTGTGCCCCACAACTCCTGTGCTGTATGCCCCAGGCTCTTTGCTGTTGGGTGACTGTCAGATTGGTGATGCTGTATGGGGACAACAGGACCTGTCCCTGTGCTGCCTGGGGCTGTGGGTGCTTGCGGGCCCCCTGCTTTGGGGCAGGAGGTGCCTCCCCACCACACAGTGTTCCTGTGCGCCCCGCTGCAGGTGCTGGCAGAGAGGGACATGTTGCCACGTGAGCACAAGCCAGCTGTGCTGGTGAAGATTGCCCCGGACCTCACTGTTCAGGACAAGCAGGACATAGCCAGCGTTGTATGTGAGGTGAGGGGACGGGGCCTGGCACAGTAGCGGTGGGGAGGGGAGGCTGGAGAGGAGCTGGGCTTGTGTGCCTCCTGCTTTGCCTCAGCACAGTGCCAGCAGTGGTGCTCCTGGCTGGTGACCTCTCTGAAGGGACAGGCAGACCTGCAGCTCTGGGTGGCCGAAGGGACAGAGCCCTGGGCAACCATAAGCATGAGAGCCAGCGTGCATCTCACCAGACCTTGGAGACTGTGCAGGCAGCACAGGGTTGCAGCTTTTTCCCTGGGCACGTTGTGGCAGACATCTTGGCCTGTCAGGCCTGTGGCCTGTCAGCCTGCGGGTGAGGGTCAGGGCCTGCTTGTTTGTGGCAGCTGGGCCCTCATGCTGCTGCTGCCCTCAGCTTGGTGTGGACGGACTGATTGTCAGCAACACCACCGTCAGCCGCCCCAGCGACCTCAGGAGCGTGCAGCGCCTGGAGCCCGGGGGCCTCAGCGGGAAGCCGCTGCGGGAGCTCTCCACACAGACAGTGCGGGAGATGTATGCCCTCACCCAAGGTAGGGGCAGGGCAGGGCTTGGGGCACATCCTGGCCTCACCCCTGCTATCCTGACTCCGTGCTTGCCCACAGGCCGGGTGCCCATCATCGGGGTGGGTGGCGTGAGCAGCGGCCGCGATGCCCTGGAGAAGATCCGTGCTGGAGCCTCACTTGTGCAGATATACACGGCGCTTGTGTACCACGGACCGCCGGTGGTGGGCGCAGTGAAGCGGGAGCTGGAGGAGCTGCTGAGGTGAGCGAGGGGCCAGCCACCTCCCTGCAGCCTGGGGAAGGCTCTGGGCAGCTGCATGCTGCGTATGAGTGCTGGGGCTGAGCAGTGGTACTGGGCTGGCCAGGCCATCGTGCACTGTTCCTGATTAGGGAGCAGGGGTTCAAGAGTGTCATGGAAGCAGTCGGAGCAGATCACCGGCGCTGACGGATCACAGGACCAAGGTCCAGCCAAGAGGGACCATGGCAAAGCAGGAACAGCCATGATGCTTCCAGAGTGGTTCAGCTGGGACCAAGCCAGGGCTCTGGTCCTTGAATAGGAGCTGGGGCTGCACTGGTGGGAAGCAGGGAAGGGGCCTCCATATGCTGCTGCTGCCCAGGGGGCTGTATTTTGGCTTTCTTGTGGGCTGTGCTCTCCAGCAGAAGCCAGCAGTGGGGCAGGCTCTGCTGGGGGCTGAGGGGCCATGAGGGGGGGGCAGCTGTGCAGCAGTGGGACAGTCCTGTGCCCCCCTTCCCTGCAGTACTGAGCAGAGCCCAGGCAGTGCATCGGGTGTCCCTTCTACCAGGGACCTTGGAACCTGTGCTGCCTGCTCTGGTTAGTGCTGGGTCCTGCCCTGCAGCCTCCAGAGCAGAGTCTGACTTCTCTTGCCCTCATCCACTGTCTGCACGCGGCTGTAAGGAACTTCTGGGTCCTGCCTGAGGGTTAATAAACATTTGTCTCACATGGTCCTGTGTGCTGCTCTGGGGACACCCCTTTAGGTCTAATTCATGTGTCTGGAAGCTGTGGTTATGTTGGGCTTCTGGCAGCAACTGCTGCTTCAGCCCAGGGTTCCTGGCACCCTCCTGGCACCCTGCCCTGCAGCATCGCCCTACAGCGCTGTTCTGCTCTGGAGGATGCTGGCCCATCGCTGCCTGCAGCGCTTTGCGCTGTCCAGGGCTGCACACCCCGCACCGGCCCTGTGCATGTCCCGGTGCCGGGGGTGTCGCTGCGTCCCGCCCGGGCCCTCTGCCGCTCCGCCCCGCGCTGTATGGTCGCGGCCGCATGACGTAATGGACTTTCCCATATCGGAAGTCCGCCAAGGCAACTAAGCTGTCTTGTCTAGCAGACGTTGGACTCTATGGTTGCGGAGTCATCCGTAGGCTCCGGCCGTTACGTCTATGATGCAAGCGGGCTAGAGCGGCCCTTCTCGCGGAGCACTGTGGGGCGGCCATGGCGGCGCTGGGGTCGCTGAGTTGCAGTCGCTGAGGCAACCGGAGGTGGGAGCGGTACCCCGTAGGCCTATGGGCCCCCGCCGCAGCCCGGCTGCCCGTTCCTTCTCGGCGTGGTAGCGGCGATGGCGGAGGCGGGAGAGGCNGCCGGGAAGCGGTCCCGGGTGTCCTCGTTCCGCGACTGGGAGGAGGGCCGCGACGATGCGGGCAGCGCCGAGGAGGAGGACGATGACGACGAGGACGAGGACGGACGGAGCAGCCGCAGCGCCCGCAGGAACAGGTGGGGCTGCGTAGGGCCACTCGGTGTCCTGGCTGTGCGGCGGGGAGGGGGGTCGGCATGGCGGGGGGGGCTTTGCATCCCTTTGGCAGAGCTGGGCACTTCTCCCGGGATTTGAGGTCCCAGAACAGCTCTGGTTGGTGCCATCCTTGAGCTGTTAGGGCCAAGAGCATTTTGGGATGCTGTTGGGCTTGCAGACACTGATCCTCCTGCCCGTGGCTGCCTCCTGATCTCTGGAAGCAGCAGTCTGCTCAGACGTACTCATGTCTGAAAGCAACAGCAGACGTGCTGGGCTGTCAGCAAAGGGTGGAGAGAGCGTTCTTGACCACATGCTTCTGCTGTAGTGGAGATTTGGACTAGAGCTGCATGAGACACATTAAAGGTGAACTCTTCCTCAGCACTGTTTTTTGTTTCTGTTCTGCTACTCTAGGCATTACCGTTCTGTCCACGTGGAAACACCTTCCTACACAGGTGGGGTCAGTGAGGAGTTCTGGGAACGCAGCCGGCAGCGGGAGAGAGAGCGCCGTGAGCACGGTGTCTTCGCCTCCTCCAAGGAGAAGGAACAACAGAAGGAGCGCAGTAGGGACCGGGACCATGATCGCAAACGGGACCGCGGTAACTACAGAGTTCTGCCACCCTGTATGCTTAGGGCTTGGTCCTTAGCTGCTCTGTTGCCCTTGACTAGTGCCCAGGGTGTTTTCTAGGGCAGGCTTTGGAAGCTCGTTTGTACACAGGGCACTTGATCTTGTTTTCCACAGAGGAGTTGGACAGAAGTCGTCACAGCAGCAGGTCAGAAAGAGATGGCTTATCGGAGCGGAGCAGCAGGAGGAATGAGCCAGAGAGTCCCAGGCATCGTCCCAAAGGTAGGAGTGGGATTGGGAAGAGCTCTCACATGAGACCTGTCGAGAAAGAGTATGTTATTTTGGGGAGTTCCTCCTGATTTTGTCAGTGCAAGCGTGATCTACTAACTGTGCGTGAAGATCTGGCTGACCCCTGCCTAGTGTGATCTGTTCTGAGTCTATGTGATAGGAATGCGGTCTTTTGGCAATTTTCCTTGAAGTTTTCTTACAAGGAAAGCAGATGTGTACCCTTTCTGTACGCCTTGCTAGAAGGTGTAAAGGAGCTCCAGGTGCTTAGGGTCACCGTGTGAACAGTGTGTATCAAACGCCATCTCCTCTGCTAGATGCAGCCACACCGTCTCGCTCCAGCTGGGAGGAAGATGACAGCGGTTACAGCAGTTCCCGCCGCTCACAGTGGGAATCTCCATCACCCACACCTTCCTGTCGGGACTCTGAGCGCAGCCACCGGCGGGACACGGATCGGAGAGACCGGGACAGGTATCAGTAGCTAGGGGTGCAGCTGTGATCTGGTGATCTGCAAGGTGAGACGGTGTGTGATTAGCACCTGGCTGTAGGCACTGATTTTTCTCTTGTGCTCCTTTCTCAGGTCTGTAAGGAGCAAGTATTCAGATAGGACACCGTTGCCCACCCCGTCATACAAATATAACGAGTGGGCTGATGACCGGAGACACCTGGGGTCCACACCACGGCTGTCCAGAGGCAGAGGTGAGGAGCCTAGGGCAGGCTTTTGGGGCTGGGCAGTGACAGTCCTCTTCCCCTGTGCAGCACAAGGATGGATTCTGTGGAATTACCTTCACAGGCGGCTGCCTGGTGGGGCTGGTGGCGCATGCTGACCAGCTTGCCTTCTCTAGGGCGGCGTGAGGATGGGGAGGAGGGCATTGCCTTTGAGACAGAGGAGGAGCGCCAACAGTGGGAGGACGACCAGCGGGTAGGAGCCTGGGCAGGGAACTGGGTGCCTGGTGGACACTGGGCTGCTGGCACTTATCTCAAGGTGTCAGCAGGGCCGGGGTCTGCCACTGGCATTGTGCCGGGGCTGTTGTTGGTGGGTGGCCTTCCCCTGGTGGCCAGATGGGAAGTAGCAGCGGGATCCAGCCCGGCAGGGCAAGCAACCCAGCTCAGTGCTGCATCTGTCTTCTCCCAGCAAGCTGACCGGGACTGGTATATGATGGATGAAGGCTACGACGAGTTTCACAACCCTTTGGCTTACTCCTCTGATGAGTACGTGAAGAAGCGGGAGCAGCACTTGCACAAGCAGAAGCAGAAGCGCATCTCTGCACAGCGGCGGCAGATCAATGAGGTAGGGGCCAGATGCGGAGCTGGCTGCTCTGAACATGTGGAGGCTGCTTGTTTTGCTGCCTCTTGAAAGACCGACTTGTGGACAGGATCAGCTGAGCCCTTGCTATCAGATGGAAGAGGACAGGCTTTGTCCTGGCCCATGCTGAGTGAGCACTCATAAGGAAACTGTTGTTACATGCCTTTGGGAAATGCAGCCTTGCCTCTCCTGCATGAGCCAGTGTCCCGTAGTGCTTTGGTCATGGTGCTGTAGTGCTTTGTAGCTAGCTGTATTGCTTTATTTATTGTCTTGCAGTTGGCTTGAGTAATGCAGGGAAGGAGTAAGTAGTATTTTTCTTTGATTTTGAGTTTTAGGTAGTGGAAGGTAATAGTTAAAATCTGAAACGTTGCTTCCTGCAGGATAATGAGCGGTGGGAGACAAATCGCATGCTGACCAGTGGTGTGGTTCATCGAATTGAAGTGGATGAAGATTTTGAAGAGGATAACTCTGCCAAAGTGCATCTGCTGGTGCATAACCTGGTGCCCCCTTTCCTAGATGGGAGGATAGTCTTCACAAAACAGGTAGAGACTGTGGCTAAAGGTGCCAATGACAGGGAGTCCCACAGGTGTGAGCTGTCTGTTGAAGCAATGCCTCTTTCCTCTAGCCAGAGCCAGTCATCCCTGTAAAGGATGCCACCTCGGATTTGGCCATCATAGCCCGGAAAGGCAGCCAGTTGGTGCGCAAGCACAGGGAGCAGAAGGAGCGTAAAAGGGTATGCTGAGACCTTTTCTCCTACTACCTCACTGTTACATAGTGTCTCACAGCTTTTGTTTGGACTTCGTACAATACAGGCTTTGATGGCAATAATAAGGTGTTCTCCATGTTTCTGTGATCTAGGATATGCTGTTAGCCCAGTTCACTGCATTGTCTCATAAGCAGCTGTTGTGATTTCCTGAAGCACTGCCTGGGATGTTAATCACTGTGTATTTGTGCAGAGCAGCTTGACCCAAAGAATATTTGAACTGGGGGAGAAGAGCAGGTGGAAGAATGCAGTGTAGCTCAGGGGCAGTCAACAGTCAGTGTGGCAGCAGGACAGAACTTGTCACATCTCAGCAAAAGAGTTTTGAGGAAGAGTATGCAGGAAGGTAGCGTATTAGTCTCTGTAGGTGTTTCCCTAGGAGAGGGACTTTCTTTGAAGCATATCTGATAGCGGTGAGGAAAGCACAGGTATGTTCCTTGTGAACTGAGACTGAGTTGGTGTACTGCAAGTGGAAAGGAGGAAGTCCTGATGTCAGGCATAAGAGAAAACAGAACTGTGAGAGTACTTGTGGGTACCTGTCAAGAGCAAGAAAATTAACTCAGTTTCAGATTTGTGTATGTTTAAGCACAAATTTAATGGAAGGGTTAGTAGCTGAAACTGTTCTTAGAGGATTATTGGTCATCCTCTGCTTGATGTGTCTGTATCCAAACTAACGTCTGAAAGTTCTGCCCCAGTTTAGTTGGAAGAGGGGGACTTGAGGTAGGAATGGTATGCGTGTTCTCTCTTGTAGCACTAGGGAATAGAGGCTAACATTCATTTCTAGCCTTGTGTGTAGGACTGAAGACTGATTTTTTTCAGTCCCAACTGTGGCACTTATAGTGCTCTTTGCCCTTCCAGGCTCAGCATAAACACTGGGAGCTGGCAGGCACAAAACTGGGAGACATTATGGGGATCAAGAAAGAAGAGGAGAAGGACGAGATGGTGACAGAAGACGGCAAAGTGGATTACAGGTAGGAACTTCTTTTGAATGACTCCTGCCTAGCTGGTGATGCTAGGCCTGTGCTATAGGTGTAGCAAAGTGTGTGAGGAAACAGTTTCAAGGCTTCTGGTGTTTCCTTAGGACTGAGCAGAAGTTTGCTGAACACATGAAAGAAAAAAGTGAAGCAAGGAGTGAATTTGCCAAGAAGAAGTCAATTCTGGAGCAGAGACAATATCTGCCCATCTTTGCTGTGCAGCAGGAGCTGCTTTCCATCCTCAGGTACGGCTGCTAGGCAGCTGGTCACAGTGCAGCCCTGGGGCATTGGCTTACATCTCAGGAACCCAAGTGAGAAATTATCCTAGATGTGCAGTCTGTTTGGAAGCTGTACCCTCAGAAAACAAAGCCCGTTGTTTTGTGTGGTTGATGGCAGCTCTCCTGCCAAAGCAGGACAACTCTTGTGTGGCCAGCCAGAGCTGTGAATGAAAAAACCTGTCTTCATGGTGTATGAAGAAATATTCTTTCCCTTTCTTTAGGGACAACAGCATTGTGATTGTGGTAGGGGAGACAGGGAGCGGGAAGACAACCCAGCTGACGCAGTACCTCCATGAGGATGGCTACACAGATTATGGCATGATTGGCTGCACCCAGCCCCGCAGAGTGGCCGCCATGTCGGTCGCCAAGCGGGTCAGCGAGGAGATGGGGGTGCGTCTGGGAGAGGAGGTGAGTCTGGCAGCACGTGCAGGCATGCAGCTTGTAGACAGTGTGTGCACAGGGCTGTTGCAGGCTTGCTGATATCCCTGCCCTCCCAGGTGGGCTACGCCATCCGCTTTGAGGACTGCACGTCAGAGAACACAATAATCAAGTACATGACAGATGGAATCCTCCTTCGTGAGTCTCTGCGAGAAGCTGACCTGGACAACTACAGTGCTATCATCATGGATGAGGCTCACGAGCGCTCGCTCAATACTGATGTGCTCTTCGGCCTGCTTCGGGAGGTGTGTGTAAGCCTGGACCACAGGAGGGCAGCGACACAGGGCATGTGAGCTGGTCTTAGGGCAGAGCATTGGCAGGGACAGCACTTCTCTCCCAGGTCTGGGAAAGGGAAATGAACAAAGACTACCACATCTCTGACTGCACTTGATGCTCAAACATCCTGACCCTTGGTTCTGGGGGCTTGAATCTCCCCTAGTGCACTGCGAACGGGTTGCTGGCACAAAGAAGCCCTAGGTACAGAGATGTTTGCAGGTGTAAGTCTTCCTCGTCTGGGGTCAGCCTGTCTTTTTAACTGGACAGATTATATAGCATATGCGTTCCCTGGCATTAGTGATTAATGTTTCTAGAATATAGGGGAAGCTCTGCCCTGTGCTGTTGTTTCAGTAGTGATGGAAATAGCCCGAACCCGTGCTCAAATACCACTTGCTTATGGTTCCTTTTATCTGTTTTCTAGGTGGTAGCGCGACGCTCGGATCTGAAGCTTGTTGTCACCTCTGCCACCATGGATGCAGAAAAGTTTGCCTCCTTCTTCGGAAACGTTCCCATTTTTCACATTCCTGGGCGTACTTTTCCTGTGGACATCCTTTTCAGCAAGGTAAGGTCAATGTGGTAGAGAGAGTTTGTGTTGTGAGGGGGTTATGACTTGGGTGTACTCCGCTCTGCAGTGGATGGGAGGAAAGACAAGGGGTAGCCATGTTATGATGCGGTCTTACACACAAGGTAGGGCAGGTGATATTACTGGTGTCTAATTTGAACTGTGTCTTTCAGACCCCACAAGAGGATTATGTGGAGGCTGCAGTAAAACAAGCCCTGCAGGTCCATTTATCTGGTGCTCCTGGAGACATCCTTGTCTTCATGCCTGGCCAGGAGGACATTGAGGTGAGCTGGAAGGGCAGGCACTGGCCTACCCCTTTCTTGTTTTAATCTTATGTTAATAGTCCTCTTTGTGTGTAGGTGACTTCAGAACAAATTGTGGAGCACCTCGAGGAGCTGGAGAAGGCGCCTGCTCTTGCTGTACTGCCCATCTATTCTCAGCTGCCGTCAGACTTACAGGCCAAGATCTTCCAGAAGGTGCTGAAGTGTACTCTGATGGGACTGGGCAGGGGGGAAGGTAGTGCAGGGAAGACTGGCACGCATGAGAGATGCAGAGATGTCTTTTGTATTGCTCTTGGAGGGCAAGGGAAAACATGTGCCCCCCTTAACTTCCCAAGAGTCACCTATGTCCTTCTGGGTTCTGTGTGGCTGCTCTGCAGTCTTTCTCAGTGGTGCAGAGGCCATTGCCCAAGGAACTTGGCTGATGTGTGGTATGCTTGCAGGCTCCAGATGGGGTCAGGAAGTGCATTGTTGCCACTAACATCGCAGAGACCTCACTGACAGTGGATGGTATCATGTTTGTGATTGACTCTGGATACTGCAAACTGAAGGTAAGCAAAGGTTTCTTATACTGTTCATGGATCTCTGGGGCTGGGCTGAGGGAGTTCTGTGGCAGTGACCCAGCTTTTGTCTTGCTTCAGTCTGCTCTCCTTGTGTCCTGCAGGTTTTCAATCCCCGTATAGGCATGGATGCACTGCAGATCTACCCCATCAGTCAAGCCAATGCCAATCAGAGAGCAGGACGAGCTGGCCGAACAGGCCCAGGTCACTGCTTCAGGTAGGCACATGACCGGTGCTCCTATTCCTGTCCTATCCACAGCTTGGCATCTGGCTATATATAGTTTTTCCTTCCTGAAGAGCTATTCATTGTCTTGAACCTATTGTGGGGATGAGGACTGTGGGCAGGCCTTGAGGCTTTCTGGTTTGGACGCAGTATCTCTGCAGAGAAAAGAGTACGCTCTAGTTTCTTCAATTGTGGCTCTTTCCACCTTTGCTGAACCAGCTGCTTTGATGCACTTGTGTTAATAGCCAGGTCAAAGGCAGCTTTCTCAAGGCTTTGCTTTGAGACTGGTCTGCACCCAGACAAGGACTGCGTGAGGGCTGTACTTTGTGCTGCCGCCCAGGTGCCTTTGTGTCCTAGGGAGGCTGCACTGTGCCCTGGGGAAGAGGTTCTTCCTTGGGTCCTGCTCGTTGTCCAGCTGAGTGCAGAGCTGCTGCCTCAGGCGGTGCCTGGCTGGGCTGGGAACAGCTGGTTGCTCAGTGAGGAATGCAGTGGCCTGAAGGGGAGGGGCATGCTCACGGCGTCTGTTCCACAGGCTGTACACCCAGAGCGCCTACAAGAATGAGCTGCTGACAACCACGGTGCCCGAGATCCAGCGCACCAACCTTGCCAACGTAGTGCTCTTGCTCAAGTCGCTGGGTGTACAGGACCTGCTGCAGTTCCACTTCATGGATCCACCACCCGAGGACAACATGCTCAACTCCATGTACCAGCTGTGGATTCTGGGGGCCTTGGATAACACAGGTACTGGCTACTGGGGCAGGCTATCAGCTCATAGGACTGCTGGGATCTTCCCAGCTGCTGATCCTTATGGTGTTCCTACAGGTGGTCTGACCTCAACAGGACGTCTCATGGTGGAGTTTCCATTGGATCCTGCACTCTCCAAAATGCTCATCGTTTCCTGTGACATGGGCTGCAGCTCTGAGATCTTGCTCATTGTCTCCATGTTGTCTGTGCCTGCCATCTTTTATCGGCCTAAGGTACCTGTTTGCTCTTCCAGCAGCTTGGGGCCTTCACCTACCCTCTGAATAACATGTTCTTTGCATATTCTTCAGGGCCGAGAAGAAGAGAGTGACCAAGTGCGGGAGAAATTTGCTGTCCCGGAGAGCGATCACTTAACTTACCTGAATGTTTACCTGCAGTGGAAGAACAACAACTACTCTACACTGTGGTGCAACCAGCACTTCATTCATGCCAAGGCCATGCGGAAGGTGAGGCTGTGGCAGTGAGGCTGGGGAAGGGAGCCTTACACAGGAGGGGGATCTGACTGTCATGCATCTTTGCAGGTGCGGGAGGTGCGTGCTCAGCTCAAGGACATCATGGTGCAGCAGCGGATGAGCCTGGCATCCTGCGGTACTGACTGGGATGTTGTCAGGAAGTGCATCTGTGCTGCGTATTTCCATCAAGCTGCAAAGCTGAAGGTGAGAGGGGTCTGAAGGTGAGAGGGGTCTGTGCTCGTCTGAAGGCTGGGAGACCCCCACTGAGAATGGGCGCACTAACCACACTTCTCTGCACAGGGCATTGGGGAGTATGTGAACATCCGCACAGGCATGCCCTGCCACCTGCACCCCACCAGCTCCCTGTTCGGCATGGGCTACACGCCAGACTACATTGTGTATCATGAGCTGGTCATGACCACCAAGGTAAGCTTGAGCTGAGGGCTAGCACAAAGGGTGAGGTGTGCTGAGAGAGCTGGAAAGGCTTTGCTGTGATAGTAGGATCTATTAGAGGGAGCATTTCTCAGTCTTTCTTATCTCTAGCAAGTGGGTGTATCTGGAGTGGAGTATGTAGAGTCCTGTTTGTCCCTTTTGTGATATTTTCCTGGCATTTGTGGGACACCTTTGTAGTCTCACCACCTCCAACGCACAGTAGCTTCAGAAGCCAGCAGGAATTGTCTGGAAAGGGTTCTACCCTGAGAACTGGCATCAAGAAGTGGAGGAAGGA
Organism: Penelope pileata; assembly: GCA_013396635.1. Taxonomy (NCBI): domain Eukaryota; kingdom Metazoa; phylum Chordata; class Aves; order Galliformes; family Cracidae; genus Penelope; species Penelope pileata. Next base: position 12,707 of record WBMW01001847.1, read on the forward strand.
GGGGTGGGAGCTGCCATGGCTCTGGTGGTAGTGGCCAGGTGCTGAGTGTCACCTTGCTAACTGGATCTTCTGTCTCTGCAGGAATATATGCAGTGTGTCACTGCTGTGGATGGAGAGTGGCTGGCAGAGCTGGGCCCCATGTTCTACAGTATCAAACATGCTGGCAAGTCACGCCAGGTGAGTTCCTTCCAGGACCAGGTGGCAGACAGAAACATGGGGTTACTGCACTGGAAGGGGGTGTGTGCCTGGGTGGGGTTCCTGCTGCATGCAGCCCCACTGCGCACCTCTCCTGGCGTGGGAGGGCAGGCTGGGGTTTTTTTGGTTTTTTTGTTTGTTTGTGTTTTCTTGTTTTGATGGTTGGTTGTTTTTTTTGATTTTTGTTTTTTTACATGGAGGGATCAGGCTTATGGGCCTGCAGAGAGTCTGCTGCTGCTGGAGCCTCTTCATGTCCCTGATATTTTGCTGGTTTGGTACAGGAGAACCGCCGACGTGCCAAGGAGGAAGCATCTGCCATGGAGGAAGAGATGGCTCTGGCCGAGGAGCAGCTGCGTGCCCGCCGGGAGGAGCAGGAGCGCCGTAACCCGTTGGGCAGTGCAAGGTGGGTGCTGGCGCTGCCCGGCTGTGGGTTGCCTGTGTAAGAGCAGCAGTGTGCTGCATGGCGGATCCCAACTTTCCCACAGGTGTTCCTGGTGCAGGCAGAGATTGCATCTTCCACTTACCACCCTTGTGTTTTCCTGGCAGATCCACTAAAATCTATACTCCTGGACGGAAGGAGCAGGGAGAGCCCCTGACGCCACGACGCACCCCAGCCCGCTTCGGCCTCTGAGAAGGGAATGCCTGTTGCTTCAAGGCTTAAAGACTTCCCGGGAGCAACTGAGACTTATGAGGAGTGCTCAGCTCCTTTGACTGCTGTGAGGTCACTACAGCTTGCGGCTCAGGAAGGCTTTGGTGCTTGGCAGTACTTTTGCTACAGAACAGGAAGAATTTTATTTGTTTAAAGGTTGTCAGTCTTTAACCCTTCCTTTGTTTTGCGTCACTTCTCATCCTGGAGATGAGTTCTGGGTAGAGGCAGCCCTGCAGAGTTTACTGGTTTTCACCTGTAAGCTCTGCAGCCTGCTTGATTTGCTGCTGGGTCTTGTGCCCCTTGTTTCTCATGTGACTGCCTGAAAATTAAATGTAGGCTGAGTTAATTGTTGTGAGAAGGCAGCCAGCTGCCGCTCTCTCCTGAGGTAAAGCTTCTTACATCTGCTCCTTCACACACTGGCTGATGTTGACCAGCACCACATTCCTCTCCTGGTGCAGCCTGTTGCTGTCAGAACCGGCACAGGTGTGGGAAGCGCGCAGGGTTTTTATCTGAAAAAAAACAACCCCCTGTGCTGTGTATGAACCCACATGTGGCTGCTTTTCTCAACCTGTGTGTGCCTAGGGCAGAAGGAAGATGCAGGAACAGAGCTGTGCTGAGGCAGTGGGTCTGGAGTTGTGGGTCTGGAGTTGCCTGCATCTTGGGATAGCTGCTCTGGAGAATGTTAGAACCATTACCTCAGCACCACTGGCCACAAACTATCTTAACATACTAGTTTCATGCTGAGGGCTCTTTTCTAGCAACAGAGAAAAGAGAGCTGCTTAACGAAGAGGAAGGTGTTCAACCCTGCAACTGCTTACAGACCCCCAGCCTCCTCGGTGGTCTGGGCTCTGCAGTGGGCCACCTCCTGTTGCCTCTACCTCTGCCCTGCCTGTAGGCCAGGATGTGTCCCTCAGTGGTGCCAGGGCCTCATCCTGCACTCCTTCTGCCCTTGGGCTGTGGTGCTGCCCGTTCCTGTCCTGTACCTGCTCCATGGCCCTGCTGAGCTCTGCCTTGAGGAAAGCCAGGTCCACCTTGCAAACCACCAGCTCCTCCTCCCGTGTCGCCAGAGCTTGCTCGCTGTCCTGGTGTAGCTGCTGCCAGTGCTGGGCTTGGCTGCTCAGCTTCTGCAGCCTCTCCTGGAGGGAGTGGGCCTGTGGGTGGCACAGGGGGGCAGTGAGAGATGTGCAGGTGCCTGAGGGGAAGGCTTAGGGCATGCTTACCTGCTGCTTGCTCTGCTCCTTGGCCCCCTGCAGGTTCCTCAGTTCCCAGTGGAGCTGCTGCCTCTGTTCCTCATAGGCTGCAATGTTCTCATCCTGCTTGGCCTTCATTGTCTGTGCTTGGGCCAGCTCTGCCTTCAGGATTGCCACGTCCCCTACCTGCATGACAAGGGGTGTGGGGCTGGGGCTGCTCGCAGGGGCCAGTGCTGGGCTCTGCAGGGCCGTGCCTGCTGCCCACCTGCTCCCTCAGCGCCTGCACTTGCTCGTGGCTCCTTTGCAGTTTCTGTTCGGCGTGGGCAGCAGCATGCATGTATCGCAGTGCCTGCTCCAGGGTCACCCTCTGCTTCTGCTGCGACTGGCTCAGCTCTGCCCGCAGCCCCGCCACCAGCTGCCTGCGGGCAGGACATGGAGCATGGCCTGGCCAGACTGCCCCGGGCCCCTCCTGCTATGGAAAGGGCATATATGGAGGGCGCTGCGTACCTGCTCCGTGCCAGCTCTGCCTTGCTGCTGGCCACTTGCTCCTGCAGCGCTCGCAGCTCAGCCTGCACTGCACAGCCGTCCTCGCGCTGCGTGTCCACCCCTGGGCACTGCGGGCAGCTGTGGGCTGGCAGCAGCTGTGCTGGGACCGGGGCTGCCGCTGCCTCCTCCCACCCCTGCGTTTCTGGGGGAAGCAGAGGGGCTCAGCCCTGCAGTGCGGCTTTGGGACATCAGCTCTGCTCATGGCACGGCCTCCCCCCGTGCCTGAGCTGTGTGCCATGGGCCGTGCGCTGCCTCCACCCGCCCAGGGCTGCCCATGGCAGTGCTGTTGCCCTGGGACTGCAACTGGTGGTGTCCCCAACATGCAGAGACCCTTCCCCCCTCCCCTCCGTGGCACCAGGGCAGCCCGGGTGCCCATGGGAGCCGACCGGAGCCACCTGCAGCCCTGTGCCCTGGGTGTCCTCACACCCTGGATGTCCCCATGCCCTGGATGTCCCTGGCCATCCCTCACCTGTGGCAGTGCTCTGCTTGCCCAGAGGTGCATCCTTGCCCCACATCCATGGGCAGCACTTTGTCTCTGCCCCCGCCACCACCTGTGTGAGCAGCACAGCCTGGCACTGCCTGGCAGCTCCTGGTGGGCCCCGCACTGTGCCTGCGGGCACGGACCTGCTCTGACAGCGCCAAGTGCTCCCTCAGGAGCCCCCCACCAGCATCAGGACCACTACAGGAGTCTGTGGAGATGGCCTCCGTCTGCACCGCCACGTCCCTCTGCTCCTGTGGAGAAGTGCAGTGCTCAGTGCCCCACAGAGGCAGAGTCCCGGGCAGGGACGGTGCCCGTGGGGCCTGGGATGGCTGCATGGGCTGCTTGGGTACCTTGCCCAGCACCCCCTGGCAGTGCTCCATCAGAACAACCAGGTCCTGGAGCCTCTGCTCCGCCACACCCTCCTGCTGCCGCAGCTGCAGCAGCCGCTCACGGTTCCGGCCCCGGCAGAGGTCCAGGTCCAGCTGCAGCTCCTGGATGGTGGCCAGCATGCGCGCCTGCTCCAGCTCCTGCTGCCCGGTGTCCTGGCATGTCCGGACCTCTTCTCGCTGCAGCTCCGGCACCGCTGTGTGCCTCTGGCCCTAGGACACCACACCAGCAGCTGCTGTGCTGCTCTGGCCGGTGCTGTGCCCAGCCTGTGCTCATCTCTACGCTGCACCCTGCTGATGGGCAGCGAGCAGCACTGTGCTGCTGGGTGCAGCCCTCTGTCCCTGCAGGCAGCAGCACCGCATGTGTGTGCAGACAGCCCCTGTGGGCCTGTGCCCCAGTGCCCTCACTCTGCTGGTGACCAGTGACCAGCACGCAGTGACACCACTGTGACTGCAGCTGCTGAGAAATATGGTGGCAGTGGCAGCAGAGCAGCTGCACAGTGACCAGAGGCCCTGCCCGAGCCCTCGTGCTGTCACCAGGGATGGGCTCTCTGCTTCCAGGGCCCGTGCACCTCACTGCTCCGACCTGTGCTGCCTGCCCAGTGTCGGGCCCAGCACCGCTCACCTGGGACTGGCCGAGGTCCATCTCCTCCTGATGCTGTAGGGTGCAGCCGCTCAGCTCTGCCATTGCCACCCCTGCCCCTGGCAGCCCTCGCAGGAGCCACCTAGGCTGGCACAGAGCTGCAGGAATGTCCCCACACGCGCCATGTCTCAGTCACCCTCTCGCTGCTGGGGAGACCAGAAGGCAGCATGGGACAGCCCTCAGTCCTGGGAATGTACCCAGGGGCATCACCCAGCCCTGCAGTGCCCTTGGTGCCCAGCACCGCAGACCCCCACCATGGGAGCACCCAGTGCCAGTGGGGGACACAAGGTCTGGGGCTCCTGTGAAGTGCTGCGGGGTTGGAGATGCAAAGGGTCATCCCCCGGCAGCACTGACCCGTCCCTCTGTGGGGAGTGGGGCCCGGTGGGGCTGCAGCCCTCACCCGTGTGCTCAGCCCTCACCTCTGTGTGCTGTGTCCACGGCACAGCATGACACTCTGCCCTGGCCCAGTTCTAGGGACAATGCCTGGAACCAGAACCCGGTGACACTGTGCGCAGCCCAGCAGACTTGTGGTGCTGATATGCCCGCACTGAGCCCTTTGGTGTCCTCGTGCTGCCCCCAGCAGCCTCACATCCCTGTGCCCTCTCGTCCCTGAGCCACCCTCCTGCTGTCCTTGTGCCATGCTGCAGCCACATCGCTGGCCCTGGGGCACGGTGCAGAGGGCCAGCAGCAGTGCTGTGCTTGGTGCCGTGCTCGGTGCCGTGCTCGGTGCCATGCTCAGTGCAGTGCTCGGTGCCATGCTCAGTGCTGTGCCCAGGGACCTCCAGGGCTCTCTGCATCTCCCAGAGTGGCCCCGCAGCACTGCTTGGAGCTGGCAGAGAGGTATCGACCACATCGACTGAGGCTGCTGCTCTGTGTTTCTGTCTGTCCAAAAGGGTAAAAATAACAGGAACAAGTTGTCGGAAATGAAATTTCAATTTCTCCACGCCCTTCCCTGTCCGTGCAGCTTCCCAGCACGGATCAATAGTGTTTAGACAGCCAAGGAGATTTTTTTTCCCTCTTAAAGCATCAGATCAATAGTGGGAAAAAACACCGTGCCGAGCCCTCTGTGTGCACTGCAGCACCCAAACAAACTGTCCCGCGAGCCCCAGCAGCACCGTGCCCCAATCGTGGCACTGCAGCCCAAAGGCAGCCCCATGGCAGCGGCGGAGTCCGGAGCCCATGTGCACGGCCCTGCACTGTGCTGTGCTGCAATGCACTGTGACAGTGTGCTGTGCTGAGCCGTAATGCACTGTGTGGCACTGCACCGTGCTGTGCTGTAATGCACTGAGTTGTGCTGTGCCATAACACACTGTGGCACTGTGCCATGCTGTGCCGTGCAGTAACGCACCGTGTGGCACTGTGCCATGCTGTGCCGTGCAGTAACGCACCGTGTGGCACTGTGCCATGCTGTGCCGTGCAGTAACGCACCGTGTGGCACTGTGCCATGCTGTGCCGTGCTGCCTGCCCTTCTCGCCTGCTGCTGGGGGGATGTGGGGGCACCTCGTGCCAGGCAGCAGCAGGGTGGGAGCCGTCTCGCTTTAATTACTGCCATAATGTTATTCTTTTCAGAGCCACATTAATTGAAATTAAACAGCTGCCACATTCTGGCGGGGACAAAAGTGAATCCATTCTCATTGCTCTCTGGTGTAATGAAGACTGACGTGCAGCGAGGACGCAGGGCCCTGCAGCTGCCGCCCCTCGCAGGCACACGCGCGGCCACCACCGGGGACCGGGCACACGGTGCCCATGGCACGGGGGGCACAGCCCGGGTGCGGGGTCCCCGCTGTGGGTCTGCCACTGAGGTGCGTCCCAGCCCCCGCCCGCCCGTCTCCATGGGCTCAGCCGCCCCCGTGCCCGGGGCAGAGCTCGGAGCAGGGCATGGCCAGGGGCACCGCGCCGCCTCCCCCCCGCTGTGCCGTGCAGCGCTTCGAGATATGCAAAATGGTGCAAACCTCATTAACACCCGCCTCCAACATCATTAAGATGTTTCCAAGAAAATTAATTGAGAGACTCATTAAAAATAAATTAAGAAAAATGTGTTGCGGAGCGCCTGCTCCGCGCTCGTAAATCACGGCTCAGGCTGCGGCCGCCACGCAGGCAATTAGTGGCGGCCGATTTGTTTCATCCTGACTGCGAAAATTAGAAAGCAGACGTGGAGATGAGATTAGGGACGTCTGTCAGGCGGAACCAGGAGTGGATATTTCAGGTACCAGATGAAAATCGGTAGCACGAGGCCAGTGGCAGTGGGAGGAGATGCGGGGTGTGCACAGCCCCCGGCAGCCCCCGCCCGTGGCAGCCCCGATGCTGCTGGGCACGGCACGGCCACACCAAAGGGGGCTGCTGCACCTGGGGGCACACGGAGCGCAGCAGGCGGGGGCGGTGCAGGGGCCGCTCCGCTCTGTGCCACCCCTGCCTCCAGCTCTCCACCCGAGCACCTCCGGGCGTTCCGTGTCCCGGGCTGAGCCGTGCAGCTCTGTGGGGCCGCAGGGGCTGCGCGTCGCCGCCCGCACGAAGGCTGCCTGCAGCTCGGGCACAGCCGTGCACGCAGCTCTCAGTGCCGCTGTGTGAGGGGACAGCAGCAGCGGCCGCACACGGCCACGGCAGCGGTGAGCTGGGACCGCCCCGTGGTGCCCAGAGCAGCGCTGCCTCCCCCAGCCCACGGCACGGCCCGGGCGCTCCGCAACCCACTGTGACCCCACCGTGACCCTGCAGTGACCCTGCAGTGACCCCGCAGTGACCCCGCAGTGACCCACCCTTTTGGGTCCCCACTTTCAGGTTGGCCAAAAAGCAGTGGGGGCAAAGGGAGGGGTGGGGCCAAACAGGGGTCAGAGGACTGGAGGCCAAGGGGTCAGAGGTCACTGGGAATTGGGGCATGAAGAGGTGCGGGCTGCAAAAAGCATGAACGGGAGTGGGGCTGAGAGCAATGGTGCCAGGACAGAGCGAAGGGAGAGCGGAGGCTGAGGGCGTGGAGGGGTACTGGGGAGACGGGCGGCACGGACGGGACGGGGCCAGAGGGGACAGAGGGGACGGGGA
>WBMW01001847.1:20091-51402 GCA_013396635.1 Penelope pileata
CGGGGAGCGCCGCGCCGGCAGCGCCGTGAAAGCGGTCCCGGAGCGCCCCCGCGCGTGGGCAGCCGGGGGGCACCTCGGGGGCCGCCCCTCCTGGGCCCGGCTCTCCCCCGTTCCCCGCCGCGTTCCGCCGGTGCCGGGCGACACCGGGAGCAGCGGTGCGGGGTCGGGGCGGTGCCCCCGCGGAGCTCCGCGCCCGTTGGGGCTCGGGGAAGGCAGCGGGTAGCGGGTCTGCGTCTGCGGAATTTTACTGAGCCCGGAAGGCTGTTTCCCTGCAGCCGAATGGCGGTTTCCATTCTCTGCGGGGGGGAACGCGGTTGCGGGCGCTGCCCGCGTCACCTCCGGGAGGAGGAGGACGGACAGAGACCTCAGGCCGACAGACAGGGAGGAGGCGGCTGTGGGGCTGCAGGGCGGCAGGCAGAGGGACCCTAGTGCCCCCCTTTCCCTATGACTGACCTTCATTCTGGCCCAAAAAAAGAAAAAAGGATTCTAAGGTATAGAAAAAAAGCAAAAACAAGGAGAAACAAAGTTGAGAACATACTCTCTGCTGCACACAACTTCATTAGCCCATAGCGACAGAGACAAAAAATCAGCGTGAGTGATGCAAAGGCAGAGTGCATTCGCACCTCTCAGAGCACGGCTGAGTGCCCCTCTGGGGCCGCCTCTGCTGAACAGAGCAGCACGCAGCAGCACGGGGTGCAGCACACAGCAGCATGGGGTGCAGGATGCAGCAGCACGGCGTGCAGGATGCAGCAGCACGGGGTGCAGCAGTGCTGCCCGCAGTGTGCTCCTCTCAGTGGGAACGCCGGGGCAGGCGTGCCGGGCAGGGACAGGCTGCGGAGTTGTGCGGCCGGTCGCAGTTTGTAACTCTTGTTCTCAGATGTTCGCGAGCTGTCCTTGGTCTTGAAGGCGTGAGGCACAGCCAGGTGGCCTTAGCCCCGCTGAGGTTCAGGGACATGGGCACTTTTACAAGGTTTCACTTGCAGCTCCGGGTGCTGTGACTGCCCAGGGGTGGGGACTTGGGGCTACGCTGGGTAAAGCAGATGGGGACGGACGGAGAGGCTCTGTGGAAATGTTTGCTTAGTGCCCAGGAGCAGCCCAAAAGGCAAACGGACTACTGATAACTATTAGGGAAATAATGGGGAGCAGATCATGGGTACAGCACTGAACAGATCCATAGGGTCTGGTTACCAGCCGCAGCTCTGGGCTGCCTCTCTCAGGAAAAACAGAGTTGGAAGGGTTTCAGAGGAGAGCAACGAGGGTGATCAGATACAAAGATCTCTCCCACATGAGGAAAAAGTAGAAGGTCTCTAGCCTGGAGAAGAGCTGGCAGAAGGCAAGTGTGTCGGAATGATGAAGTCAAGTCTGGCATGCAGAGGCTCTATGACTTCTCATTGTCCCTTTAGTGCAAGAGCCAGCAGCGCCCCATACATTAGCAGCTTTTTTTATGTCCAGTGTCATGTCAAGCTGCTTGGCACAGGACATGGTGGGTCCTCGAAGTCTGTGTGCATTCAAAGCAGGCTGGGCTCCCAGCACTGTGCCAGCGTGCTGCTCCCTTGGCGCAGGCTTTGGCCACAGCAGCTGCTGCCGGCCAGGCTGGACCTGGGGACCTGCAGTGAGCTGCAGGGCGAGGTGGGACAGGGTGGGTTCCTGGCGGGTGCCATCCTGCTCCGCTGTTCCTGCAGCACTCAGCACTGGGCTCTGTCTGGTTTGTCACATTGCTCATCTTCATGCGAGGTTTGTCTGGGCGGCTGCCGTTCCCACAAGGGAACTTCAAGTGAACAAAACGAATGGCTGTTTTTCATATTACATGACGTGATTCCAAATACCCCCGTGCAGATGTGCAAGCCATAGTCCAAGAATCAATAACCAAATGGCACCATCTCGTTCTGGAGCGAGCTACCAGTGGAGAAACTGAAAGCAAGATTTTTGTAGCTGTGCTGAAATGTCGCAGTCGATTTTAAGCCTCTTAGGCAGTATAATGTTGAATGCAAGTTCCTGCTGAGGGCTATCGACTTCAGCATGCGCCAAGCGGCAGGGAACACCCTGTGCCATGCCTGTGTGTGTCAGAGTCCCTCCCTCCGCCAGCAGCGCATCAGATCAGGGGCCGCCGTCCTGGGCTCTCCCATCAGCATCCCGTCAGATCACGTCCCGCAGAGGGGATCTGTGCAGCCACCAGGTGACAGGCATTGGGAGACAGCAGCATCTTCAAAACACACCAAGGGATTAGCAGGGTCTGCAGACAGCAGCAGGGCCCTCTGTTGGGGTGTGGGGACACGCTGCCTGCTGGGGCCCTGGGGACGGGGCAGGCGAGCCCTTCTGTGCCGCTCTCCGGTCGGCTGTGCTGTAAGAGCCCGCAGCACAACGGTAAGTGCACGTTCCTGTAGTTTGAATCACAAACGGACTGCACACAAAGCACCTGCTTGTGTGCTGCCATGGTGCTAGGGCATGTCTGCATGGTGGGATGGGAGGGTATACCTTAACTATGTGCAATGAATTAAAAGCAGTGGTGGTTTTGTACTCTAGGATCACAGCAAGGCACAGATGATTCACAGCCCCTGTGTGTTAAAGCAGTGTTCAGTGCTGCAGCCATGGCCTAGCAACACTGGTGCCGATGTCCTGTGCATGCTGCGCAGTGCCTGAAAACAAAGCATTTCTGATTCTGTGAATCACAGTGTCCCCCTAGCGCCCTGTGCTTTTGGCCCTCCTCATACTTGCCTTCTTCCACAACTGCTCCGTGTGGCAGAGCTCCGTGAAACCTCCCAACATATGGAGCTGATGGACACACTGTAGGTCTTCTTAGAGCATCCAGATGAGTACCCTTTCCTTTCTTACAGCTTGCTCAGCTGCCAACAAGGAATACAAGCCCGAGAATCCAAGGCAGGTTCCCTTGGCACCAGCCAAGAGCTGGCAGCAGCAGGTTGGGATGCTGCTTGGTGCTGCTGCTTCTGTCGCCTCGAGCCATGCCGCTGCTCTGCCATCCACCTCCTGGTCTGCTGCGCGCAGCTCTCTGCAGGGGTCTTGCAGTCACAAACCCTCCACCTTCCTATCACGCAGTGAGTCCCTTACACAATTTTTTTTTGTATATCTTCCGCTGCAGAAAAGAAAAGGACAATACCGAGCGGCAATGAATGCTCATCCAGCTCTTCAATTTCCTTTCTTTGTTAGATCATCGTGTATAATGGCAGAGCCTGCTAGTCAGTCACATACCATATTAGAGGCACGATTCTAATGAGGGCAGCTCTGCCAGGCCTCTTGCACGTGGTAACCCAGGACTCAGTGAGCGGAGGGGGGGTCCCTGCTCTGGTGTGCAAGTGCTCCCCTATTTCTGGGGTTTGTTGGCACAATATCAGAATTACAGAGTACCACACTTTCCATTCCTTTCTTTCACTGTGAATTAAAGACCATCTACTGAAGACTCTCACTTCAAAAAACAGCCAGGCACTTTCTAATATCAAGCAAAATGCCCGAAGAATAATTTGCTCCTATCAGAAATAAAGCATTTCAGTTCTGCCACAAGCAGGGAGATCTCTGCTTGTAAGTCTCTCCAAAGGCAGCTCCATCTTTCCTGCTTTCCTCTCGTTTTCTTTTGATGCACAAAGACTGCACACTGCAGCGCTGTGATTGGATTCAGCTTTGGAGCAGTGTAATTGTAAATATTCATTGGAATCCAAGCTAGTTTTCCCAAGTCTCTCTTAAAGACGCTGCAGCTATACAAACAGCCGTGGCTCCGCATTAACCCCGCAGCCCGGAGGCTGCCTGTTTCTCCACAGCCCCAAAGACTGCTCCTTCAGAGACTGCATGGAGAGACGTCAGCCTTGCCGGCCGTTCTGGTCGGCTGTGTGTTCCGGTGTGTGTGTGCACATCCCTCCCTCCCTCCCAAGACTGATGACCCAGGTGGGTGCTGCTTGGCACCAGCGCGGCCGCTGCCCCACAGATGGGCGTGGGGCTGTGGGTAGGCAGCACCTCGCTGAGCACTGCACCGTGTGGGTGCCTGAGGGGAAAACAGGTACGTCTGCTGCTGGTGTCCAGGCAATTCCACCTCTTCAGCCTCTAAAGCACCATGGCTACACCCAAGCACGGGGCGGGCAAAGGGCAGCAGGCTCCTGCGGCCATCAGGGAGCAGGGGGAGCCCCTGCTGCCAGCCAGACCCACACCTGCACGCTGCCCTGACGGCCTCCGCGCAGCAAACCCAGGGAGCAGCGAGCTGACCTCACTCTCCAGGTGGTCTTAATGGATAGCTGTGCTGTGCGGCCCATTTGCAAAGCAGCACATGTAGGAAACTGCACACAGCTATTCTACTGAGAATGGAAATTGAATCCAAAAGTTCTGACAGCAAATCTACGTTCCCATCTCCGCCTCGTCTACTCTTGTTGACCACCAGGGCTGAAACTGCAGCGCCCAGGCCAAGGCCCGAGGCACAGCAGCACACGTTGTGCAGATGTTGGAATCAGAGACATCGTCACCCATCGACATCCTCCGGGCTGTGCTCCCTTTCCTCAGCACGCGTTAAGGCGTGTGTGCTGGCTGCTGGGCAACCTCTGACCAGACAAGGAGGTGGTGAAAGGGCAAAATCCGCCTCTCTTTCCACATGTGAGTTCCCAAGTGCAGCTAAGCAAACATGGCACTGCCAGCAGCAGCGGAGCTCCAGAGCCGCGAGCACAGAGCTCTTCTGGAGAGGAGAGACTGGGAAGTGGCAAGTTGGTATCACATGAACACTAACGGGGACTGCAGTGGGGCTCTGAAGAAGGCTGAGCTGGGTGTCAAGGTGTGAGCAAAGTTAGATTTAGGAAATGAGCAAGGCTGGCATAAACCTCAAGAGGCTGACAGCCCATCCTCCAGTTCTGTGGCAGGGGATCCTGCAGCCTTTTGTTTATCTGTCCTTAGCGATCTCCTGTGATGCAGAATCCCCAGGCCCCAGGCAGGCTGTTTGTGTGCTTTGTTCTCCTCCCCATTAGAAGCTGTTCCTAACCTGAATATTTCTTGATGCAGGATACGCCCATTAGTTCTTGTGCGTGCCTTCATGGACATGGAGAACAGATGGCTTTGTTCTTCTTTCTGGGAGTTTCTTACATGCAGCTGGTGTTGTGATTTTCCTCAGTCATGCTGGAGAGAAAAAAAAAAAAATCAGCCAGATCAGAAACAACAAAAGAAAACCTGTCTGGTGGAACTCACTGCCACACAAAGAGACAGCAGCTATGAGTGCCCTGCGAGAACAGATAAAGTAATGAGGCCTTTGTACAGATAACAGCTCCCAGAGTCAAAACAGCTTTGCAGAGGGAAGTGCCTTGTCCCGAGCATGAGCCAATCTCTCTATCAGCCTTCGGAGCAGGCTGCTCCATGCCACCTGCTGTACATTTCCTGCACCTTTCTCTACAGCTGCTGATGTTGGCTCTGATAAAGACACATCAGCCCAGGGAAACCCTGCTGCAGATCTCCTCTTCCCTTGACAGGCCTGAGATGCTTTGACAGGGAGAAACTTGGACCACATTTTGGTCACTCAGTCTGACAGTGAGAGTGGGGCATCCTCCTGCAGAGCAGTGTGAGATGCTCCTGCTGCACCAACTACCCCGTGGGGCAGAGCTTTGGCTGCTGAGATCCCCCTGCAGCCCTGGTGCACGGAAGCCTTCCTGCCATAAGCTGGGAGCTCAGTCCCTTCCCCTGCGGCTCCATTTTGCAGCGCAGCAAGAGCAGTGTTCTTTGGAGCTCCTGCTACGATGATTTATCCGGGTCATGGTGAGGACAGCTGGCTAACTGAGGTTAACAGCTTTCTCGGTTTCATTTCAAAAAGACATTAGCATGGGGGCTGTATTAAACAGCGATATGCCAAATCCTGATTCATTCAGCAGGAGAGCTCCTGATCAGGCGGGGGTCTCGGCTGACAGGCAGGGCTGTGCTGCCAGCCTTTCCTCAAAGGGCAGGACTATAACTCATGTCCCCTGTGCTGAATTACACCTGGCGCTCCCGGCCTTGGGCTCCTGCTGTGTGCAGCCTGCTGCAGGCATCCTGGGGCTGCCGGCACAGAGCCCCCAGATGAACAGATTTATCAGGAGCTGTGTGGCCCATAACCTCGCCCCGTCACATCTGCAGACGGGCAGGCCGGGCGCGTCCCCGCTGCCTCTGCACGCCCCGCACAGCAGAGGCACCCGCTGTCTGCGCTGCCCCACGGCTCCTGTCCCCCACGCTGCTGCCTCAGAGGCTTTGGAGCTTCTGCTTTTGCTCTCCAGCCTGTAGCCAGCTGCCTCCCGCTCGCTCCTGCTCACCCTGCGCTTCCTGCTCGCTCCGTTCCTGTTCCTGCTCCCCACAATTCTCCTGTTCTGCCCCTTTCCACCTGGCTGCGTTGGGTTCTGTTTGCCTGATAACAGCGAGATGCCAGATCCTGATTCATGCATGTGAGATACCGGGTTCAGGTGGGGATTTCCACTGCGTAAACAACGGAACTGAAAGCAACAGGATGAACAAAAGCGTGGTGAAGGTTGATGGAGATAATTTAAGGTTGGGATCATTTCCCTAGTAAAAAAAAAAAAAAAGACTGAGGCCCTTCTGCCTGGGAGGAGGACAGTGGAGAGAGAACATAAAATGGCAAGTGTCACAGAGCGGGGGGACTGAGGGCGACTGCGGTCGCAGCCTCTCCCAATAAAACAACAGGCAATGTTGGGTGGCTGCTTCAAAATAAACGCAGAGGAGTGCCTCTGCATCTCGTGTGTAGTTAAACAGCGGAACCTCTGCCGTCAGACAGTGCAGAAGCCAGATAATATCAGGGTTACAAACACAGTGTGACAAATTACGGATGAAAATTCCTCAAGGGCTATTAAACACAAAGACTCCAGGCTGGACCCAGGAATCCCCTTACCCACAGTGGTCGGAGAGCATCCTGGGGCAGTGTCACAGCATGCCGCTCCTCTCCTCGCTCCAGGGCACGGGCATAAGCTGCTGCCAGGCACCGAGCACTGTTCTGGCCCAGAGTAATGTCAGGATTTTATGTAGCAGAACCTGATGTGCTTTAATTGGGAATTTTGTAGGAGAAGGGTTAGAGCTGTGTTGTTATATCTGTCCCTGTTGTTATATCCCACTGAAAGCAAGCAGTTAGACTCATCTGAAATGAGCATCAACAAATGGGAGGGATGGGGTAGGAAGGAGTGAGACAGAGTGACTGTAAGAAGAAACAGAAGCACGATTCCTGCCCCGCCGCGCTCCCCCTGCACAAAGCAGTGCACGGACACCCATGCACACATGGGGAACAAAACGCAGGCGCACGCTGGCACAGCTGCAGACTCCGGTGTCCTCCCGCATTCGCACACCCGCAGACAAAGGCTGCGGGCTGCCAGCTCCGCGCTCCTGCAGCAGCAGCTGCCAGCAGGCCTGCAGCACGCGGCCCTGCCCACATGCCGTGCTGCCTCTTCACACACACACACCGCTGAGAACAAAGGATGACGTGGCAGTAAGGGAACAACATCTAGTGCTGTTCCTTCAAATGAAGCGAAGGTACCTCATTATCACCAAATTAAGTGAAACAAAGCATTTCCACTTTGAGCAATAAGGGGAAGAAGCGGCTCAGTTTCTAAAGCTGCCGTCCTCCTGGAGAAGCCAGCAATGCCGAGCTCATCCCCGCGGCGCAGCACGCTGGGAGGGCCAGGAGCACCGCCTGGCACTGCCTTCCTGCACACCCACAGTGTTTCACTGGCGAGCTTCTGAAACAGACATCGTTCTCCTGGTTTAAGGGGTGCTGGAAGCAATCAGAAGCAGGTACATGGAGGAATGACGCAGATTAAGCAAGTAATCCTGCACAGATTTTCAGGATCTGCTCTTTTCACATCCAAGAATCTGTTTGCATGGATCTAGGTCACAGCTTGTGGGCAAAATGCGTTCATGGCCACAGCATGGACGCCAGGCAGACAGACCCACGGCTGGGGCACGCGAGGGGCATGCTCCCCCGAGGCAGAGGGGGCTTGGCCCCTGGCAGCTTCTGGAATGCAGCGATCAGAGGAGAGAGCTGCATGAGGGTGGGGGCCAGGCAGACAATGGCAGCGAGGAGGCTGGCACGAACACTGCCCAGCGGGCCTCCTGCCAGCTGCACAGGGCAACGAGGGCTCTCCCACGGCAAACGCCTGCATGTCCTGGAGCAGAGTCGGGATCCCAGACCCATCGGTGCAGCTGGATGGATGTGAACAAGCCCCGTGTCCCAGCTCAGGACACGTCGCTGCTCACACGGCCAGGGCAGCACTGGGAGGCACGGCATCCCCTTGTTCTCCAGCTGTCCCCTTCCCTTCTCCCGGAGGAGGCTGGCAGCAGCAGCACCCCAGCCATCGCAGCAGCCACACTAGCTGCCCTGTGAGCCCCTGCTTACGGCCAGCAGGGCTGCGGCTATCTCCCCGCTCCCCCAGACTTTCCCCTCCTCGCCGTGAGTTGACAGACTGCACAGAAGGGCATCTCCAGCCCTTCTTTATGCCGTCATTTGAACCAGAACAGGAGGTCATCGCCACTGCTGGGGAAGCATTAAATAAAGTTCCCTCCTGGCCCTTGCTGGCACCCTCTCCTACCTGCTGCCGCGTTCCTGCTGCTGGCCTCCATCCCGTGGCACTGCCGGAGCCGCTGCCTCTGCTCCGGTTCCGCTGCCTCTGCCTGGTCTGCAGTTGATAGATCCTCTGCTCTTGAGCATCCAGCTATTGACCCGCCCAGGGAAAGAAAGAAAAAATGGAAAAAAAATCAATTAATACTAAACGGCTTAACAAAACCCTGAACAGCACAGGCCTGATGCTGCTGGGGGTGGGGATTGTCGGGAGGAGACACCCTCGCACACCAGCTGCAAAATCCTGATGTTCTGGGGACAGGAAGCCAATATGGTCGGTGTGATCTGCACACACGCCTGCAGCTGCCGTGCTGTGCCCGGCCCGGAGGCAGCAGCAGCCGCATGGGGCCCCGCTGCTCAGCTCCTGGAGCGCCTGTCTGCCTGGGCCGGGGGCAGCAAGCAGCCGAGTGCACCTGAAGTTGTTAGAGCTGACAGCCAAACAGCCGGCACCTGCTCCGCCTTCGTGCTGTGCCTCTGGGCTCCACTCCTGCGACACCGACCGCAGCCTCTGCCATGGCAGACGCGCGGGAGCTGCGAGGGCTTCACGTGGCTCCTGTCCTGCTTCCAGCGGGGAGGGGAGAGACAGTGCAGTGCGAGGGCTGCTCTGCGGGGTGCTGCAGTGCAGCAGCAAGAGCCAGGCCCTGTGCAGCACCTGGCGGGCACCACGCAGCTCTCCCACCATCCCCACCTCGCTGCTGCCACCTCCGCCCACGCTGCAGAGCTCTCCCCAGAGAAATGTCTGCCGGGAACTTCTCTGCGCAGGGCATGTGTCCGTCTGTCCTGCTCTGGCTGTCCTGCTGCACAAGCCACCACCCAGGGCCCCCAGTAGCGCTCACTGATGGTCTTACTAAATCTGGAGAGAATTCCAATATTAATTAAATGCTAACTGATTAGTAAAACATATTTAGTGACGACTGTCATCCAGCTGTCAACATTCAATAAATATATTAATAATCAATTTGCATGTAATTAACATAAAATGATTTCAGTGCCTACACGAAAGTCGCATTGGAGACACTGCTGTCAGCACAGAGTCTGCGCTCCTCCCAGCCGTGCTCTGTGTGCACCCAACCTACAACGAGAAAGGCTGCAGCTGTCCGGTGGGACGCACACCCACAGCACACGGGAAACATTCTCATTCTGGGCAGATCCAGGTGCGTGCATGCCAGCGCAGCGCAGCAGCACAGAGCACTGCTGTATTGAGCACAGCCATAGCACTGTGATATGGAGCAAAGGCTCCTGGAGAACTGTCAACCGTGTGCTCTGCACAGGGGCCACACTGCCACGGTGGCAGTGGGCAGCACCCCAGGCCCTGCTCTGCCTGCAAGGACAGCTGGCTTCCCCTGCAACGAGAGCACAGGCAGAACCAGCACTGCAGCCTCTGCTCATTGGCACCCGTGTGCCTGGGGCTCCTCGAGAGAGCATCCTTGAGACTCCCGGGTGCTGTTTTCTGCTGTATGCACAGAGACCCGCACACCTCCCTGGCATGGAGCATGCAATGTGCCCCTGCCTTCAGCCTCACTCAGACAACACATTTTTTTTCTCTCTCTGCCATGTAGGGCTGCCCAGCTGTGAGCTCTGCACGGCTGCCTACAAGCCTGGAGCCACAGCTGCCGGACTGTGGCCCGTGTCCCTGTCCGACCCCATGTGTAATGTCCAGCAGGCTTCGTGGCACTGGGAGAGCACCAAGGGCAGCGGTCCGCTGGCTGCCACCCAGAGACGAACAAAGGGATGTCAGCACAATGAAGCACCTCAGGAGTGCTTCCTCTCCCCCGCTGCAAGGGGGATCTTCTCAACACTGAAAGGAGCAACAGTGTTTTAGATACATCCATCCAAGGACTCAGCCCCTCAGCCCTGGCCCCAGGCATGGCTGGATGGCTCTGGCCAAGGGCACAGCTTCAAGGATGAGTCCCACAAAGCTTTGTCTGCATGGCCAATGTGAGACGGGCAGGAGGCTGAGAGGAGACAGCAGCCCCTGCTGCTGCAAGGCCGGGAGCAGCAATGAGGCAGAGGGCTTCTTGGATGCTTGGAGCCACGCAGCTCCCTGCCAGCCTCCACAGCAGAGGTGCCTGCAGCAATGGGGGAATATCGCACAGCTCCATGGGGCAGCAGCTGCCTTCCGGCCTGAGCTGAAGGATGCATCCTGCTCCTCGCAGCGCTGCCTGTGTGCGGCCGCCACTGCCCCATCCCCACGTGGAGCTGCGAGGAGCTGGCACGTTTGGGGTGAGCGTCCCCCGCCCCCACTCCTTCTCCTCTCATTTAAGTGGAATCAATTGTGCCATTTCTGCTTTGCTTTTCAAAAGCAATTACTTTCATGTCATTTCTACAGACATTCATGGAGAGCGAGAGAGTGAGGGCTTGATTATCCCCCCTCCCATCCCCGTCCTGTGGCTTCCGCAGTGGCGGTGAAGTATTAAATTAAATGAGGTGTCTATGGAGCGGCGATGGTTTCAGGTCAGAGGCGCTATGGAAAGCTGTATGCTGCACTGCTCCTGTATATGTAAATGGATATATTAAAACCACTGATGTCAACTTGCAGCACTCATCTCCTCTGCTCTCGGGTGATCAAAGCTGATTGCAGAGGCAATTACTGCAAAGGAAAAGAAAATCACGGCCTCCTGCTCATCCCTGAGCTACCGGAGTTTAATTGCTCAGTGTAGCTGAAGCTGCCTCTCCATCTCCCTGGTGTGCACGCACACATGTGGGAGCAGCGCGTGCCTTGCAACACAGACAGGAACGGACGTTTTTGGGGATGGGCAGCAAGAAGCACCTCAAGCAAGGGGAGACCACAACATGAAAAATAATGATGCTTAAAAATGAATTAAACCACTACAGTAGGCAGGGCTGTATCTGAGCGAGCTGCTCGATCGATAACACCGGCAGAAAATCAGGGCAGCATAATGCATGCCCACAAGCCAGCTTCTCTCCTCCTCCGCTCCCAGTCCTGGCTTCACAGCAAGGCTGCTCCAGCCCTGCTGGGCAGCGGCTGATGGAGCCCCCGAGCCCCTGTGACACAGTCGAAGCCCTGGCCCTGCGGCTGGAATGACCCCAGAGACAGGCATGGTCCTGCCCTGAGACATCTTTGACTCCTCATTCTGCTCTTTTGTTTCCCACATGCACTTCTACGTGAGCACCAGCACAGGCAGAGGATGTTTACATGTGAGCACAGTGCCCGACCACGGGGCAGGCAGCCAGGTCGGGAGCCAGCCTGGGGACACGCTGTGCTGCTGTGGCTGTGGGCAGGGGCCAGAGATGGGCGCTGGGGACTGGCCCCACGCGCCTTCATCCAAACAGCGTCTCCCACGCCGTGCTGTGACCCAGGGGCTCTCTGCAGGCAGTGCCCACGTGCCCGTCAGCACTGCCCAGCCGAGGCCCATGGCAGGGGAGGTGCAGCAGCTCCCAGTGCGCTGAGCTCCAGGGAGCCACATCCAAAACACACAGCGACACGCACACCTCACCCACATGCAGCGTCACAGCTGGACGCAGGGAGGTGAGGACATGCCAGTGAGCACATGTTGAAACGCTGCCCGTGCCTGAATAGGCGCTGACAGCAGTGCTGCTGCTGTGCAAGCGCTCACAAAGCTCTGTGCTGGCCCGGCCATATGGAGGTTTCTGCACAGCTCTACCGGATTGAAGCAGCGCAGCGCAGATGAAGCAGCAGGGCAGCACCCGGCAAGCAGCCTGTGCCCGCTCAGCCAGCCCCTGCCTGCTGTGGGAGGGGCAGAGCTGCTGCTGGTGCCGGCCTGGCGAAAACCAGCAGCAGCTCCCTCCGCAGAGGCAGATGAACTGGAACAGCTCACGCTGAGGACAGCCACCCCACAGCACCGGTTGGGAGCTGGGAGTGGCTCCCCAAACATCAGTGTTACAGACGTGTGGGTGCTGTGCTACTTCCTCTTCTGAATTTTTAACCTTGGAGGGTTTCACTTTTGCAGTTCCCCTCTGCAGCACTGGAAGATGAAGTAGATCTTATTAATTTTTTACACCACAAATAAAGCCTGGGACTCTGTCCTTCCTGCCTGGCTGTACGCAGGGGCTCCAAGAGGCCCCAGGAGACCCTGACACCCAGAAGCAAATCCCCCGATCCTCTCGGGAGCACCGGGAGCTGTCGGCAGCACCTACCCAGGGCCATCCCTGTCCCCGGGGTGGGCTCTGCACACCTCCTGCTCCCTCCCCAACCCAGCCGTGTTTTCAGCCCAGGGATGTGTTCTCTGTTTATTTCCAGCCTCCTGTCTCTTTTTGTTTAGCTGGGAATGCTCGACGCCCTTCCCCCACCCCCTTTTCCACTGCTGCTGCTGCTGGTTTTATTCAATTCAACACTTGAGGGAACTGCAGATGAAATGTCTCTGAATCTAAATTGCCAGCAATAGATCTAACAGCCTTTTTCCCTCTCCCCCACCCAAACTCTGCTCAGACGGAATGCTTGAGCACACCGTCAGCTGGGCTGTGCTGCGGGTCAGCAGCACCGGCGGAGCTCAGCGTGCACGGCCCTCTCCTGCCCAGCAGATCCCGGTGTGCAGGCAGCGCACGGCTCCTGCCTGGGCAGGAGGCGCAGCAGTACACGAGGCAGAGGCAGATTGCTTCCAGAGAAGCTGCTCGAGCCAAACAGATCCCTGCGTGCGCTTGCTGCATTCTGCTCATGGCCACGCGTGCAGGGTACTGTGACAGGGACAGTGCGAGCATTCGCAGAGTGCAGGCCTTGCTGCAGGCTCCTGGCTCTCCTGCATGCGGACAGCTGGCGTTCAAAGCTCAGCACGGGGCACGACAGCCAGTGTCAGTGTCACACACACATCCAGACCGACGCCGTGCCGCCCGTGCCCAGGGGGGCAGTGGGCCGGGGACTCGCAGCACGTTTCTTTACGAGGCCCCACACAGGGCTCAGAGGAGCAAACCCTGATCACAGTCACAGCTCGGGGAGCGCAGTGGCAGCAGCCGAAGGACGAGGAGGTCACCCATCTCAGCAGGCAATGGCTCAGGCTCTGCCTGATGGGATGGGAAAGACGCTTTTTGGAAATGGGGGAGAACTCTGCTATTGGCAGTGTCTTTGTGCCCAAGCATTCACATGCGTAGTATGGGATGGGATGCATGATGCCACAGAGCCGAATGGCATAGGCAGGGGTAGGAAATGCGCATGCTCTTTGTTACAGAGGCATCCAGAAGGGATCTTGCAGGAGGACTGCACATCCCCGCAGTGAGCAGAGCCCACGCCGTGGCCGAGCTCCCTGGGAACTGCCCAGCAGCACAGAGCCAAAGGCAGAGCCAGCCGTATCCCCGGGCCCCCAGCCGTGCCCCTGGGCCCCGTGCAGCACCCTGCACCCTGGGCAAGAACCACAGGGGTGGGGCACGTGGGGGGGTGACTGCCAGGGGTGGGGGCTCCTTCCTGGGGGGCCAGGAATGCTGCCCCTGCTCCTGCTGCTGCTTTTGTCACACTCCTGCTTTTGGAAGGAGTAGGAATGACACGTGGGCACAGCCAGAGCCCGAGGCACGAGAGCATGTCCTGAGAGCAGTCAGAAGGCAGAGGAGAGCTTTCCTGCGAACTCCTGCAGCCTCTGGACACGTCCCTGGCATGGAAGAAGCAGCGCTGCGTGACCGTCCCCAGCCCCCGGCTGCCGCCTCCCCAGGCCCCACCACGGCCCCTGCAGCGACGCGCGTGGCACAGGGGTGCTGGGAACGGCACCATGTCCCCTGCTAAGGGACATCTGTGGGCCCCTTCTGCTTCCGGCTGAATGGCCCTTCGCCTCGCCCAGTTCGAAGCTTGCTGATTGTTTGTGCTGTCTGCAGAAGCTTTGATTAAACCTCTTAATTTTCAGCTCGGCTTTTGCTTTCCACAGGGCAAACCCTTGACCTAAGAGCATACAAAAGTGGTCAAAAGGAAAAATAACAAGGAAAAGAGGAAGGAGGAGTAAAAGCTGAGAGATGCAGAGGAATCAGAAGCTTGAAGGAGGCACTGCACGCAAGTTGCAGCAGCAGCTCTGCCGAGCAGTGGCTGCCGCAGAGCTGTGAGCACGGCAGGAACACGGCAGATCCCCACTGCAGCCGCCACGCTGCTGGCAGTGCTCCGCGGGGCTCCCGGGACGGCCCTCAGTGTGCACGCAGCAGAGGGCAGGAGGGCAGGAGGGCAGGAGGGCAGGAGGGCAGTGCTTCCCGTTTCCCTGTGAGGGCGCGGGGGCTCTGAGCTCTTTCTTCGCTGTGTGCTGCAATGGGCAGCGCAGCGCTCGCTCCTGCCATGCCTGCACCCCACGCTCAGCAGAAAAGTGCAAACTTCATCGCTTCAAACCATGCCAAGCACACAGGCAGACCAGAGGGAAAAGCGGAGAGAGCAGCAGCCTTTTCCTTGCAGATGGGCAGATCTGGGTCACTGTGCCAGCCAGGGTTTGGCAAGCTCCCTTCTCGCCTGCTGGGCACATTGGGGCTCTGCCTGCTGGCAGCTGATCCCCGCCCTGGGACGTGGTAAGGGCTGGGTGCGGGGCTGCGGGTGCAGCCACACAGACACAGTGCCCCCACCCCCAGTGCTGGGGAAGTGAGATGCTTTTTGCCACTGGCTGCAGAGAGAAATCTGTAATTGTAGGCAGAATAGCACTGAAACAATAAATATTTTCTGACCGTAGAGACAGCAAGTGGAACGCTAACCATACAAGGTATGAAACATGTCACTGATCTCAAAACCCTGTTAACCCTGAAACCTAAAGGCAGCAGTTTAAAAACGTCAGCTTTGTGATTTTAGTGTTCTTTGAAGAAAATGTAGTTTGTGTGCTTATTCCACAACCGTGAACGACACCCACTTCCACCCAGCCATTAAAGCAGGCAGCCGGCCGCTGTCCTGCTGCCCACATTCTCCAGTGTTTGCTGGAGCTCATTCACAATGCACAGCTGGTCAGTATAAAATCCTCCCTCATGGCGAAAGCATATGTTGAGAACAAAAGCAAATAAATGGGGTATGAAAATAAACATACCAAGAGGCACCATGCTGACTGCATTATGGATTTTCATTTTTAATTAAAAGAAAAACTGCCTTTGGGTATCAGAATGGAGCCGTGCAGGGGAAGGCCAGGTGCAGGCAGGGCCTGCAGCCAGGCGTTGCCCGCAGCTCCCAGCCCCGCAGCTCCCGGGCGGCCCAGACGGTGCCGCGCGGTGCCGGCAGGGAGGTGCTGGGTCCATGTGCTGGGGTGGTGCGGGGTGCCTGGGGCCGGGCTCTGTTCTTGAGGCAGACACCCAAAGGCACTGCTGTGCCTCAGAGCCGAACACGCAGTGAACGTGTGGCTGAGCGCGGCTCCACACAGCGCAGCCAGGGCCCCAACACCTTGCGGGCCTCCGCCACCTCGCGCTCCTCCGAAGAGGTGGATCTCTGCAGGTCCCATCAGCATCACCTGGGGTTAGAAAGCCCTGGGTGCCGAGGGGAAGCAGAAGCTGTACATAACAGAGCAGCACACTCCTCACTGAGATGTGCTTGTGCTGTTGCATAATTGAGGAGAAGCCCAGCAGAAGATGAAAGACAGGCTGCATACAAAGGGATCCGGAGCAGCAGAGCACCAGGACCGTGCGGGTCTGCCTGCTGTGGAGGTGCTGCGCCGGGCACCGGGCTGCGGGCTCCAGCCAGCGCCTCCCCTGCGCCGATTCCATCTCGGAGTCCTGGAGAAGGTTTCGTTACGAACTCTCACTGAGACCCGAGCAGCCTTTGTGATGCCCAGGTGCGTCCTGCTCGGGGCAGGGGGCCCCACCAACCTCTCGTATTGGTGATTTCCTGATGCTAATTACTAATTCACAATAAATAATACTATTGAATGGGTGTAATGAAGGGCTGATAGAACACCCCGTGAGTGAAATACCAACACGCCAGGGGACAGCTCCTCAGGAGAAGGCTGTCAGCTGCACCACCTTGAGACATTGTGCAAAGGTCCTGTGACGAGTGCAGGGTGAGATGAGGGCGGCTGCTCCGTGAGCCCCACGGTGCCGGCAGACACAAGCAGGGACACTCAGAGTACTGGAGACAGGTGTGAAAGCAGCGGTAAGTAGAGGGCAACATTGGGAAGACACAACACGAGGTTCAACCAACAAGGGTGAAAAATAACATGCATGCATTTACTGGAGGGAGTAAGAAAAGGGTTGGTGTTCTCCTCAGCGTCCGGGTACAGCTGCTGGGACAGCGAGCCGCGGCCGCTGCCGCAGCACCTTGCGCCTGCCGGGCTGTGGAGGCGGCACGAGGAGACGGCTCTCGCGGGTGCTAACAAGGACAGAGAGGCAGGATTACAGCTGCAAACAGGAACATCCAGCAGCTGGATGTTTTCATACGATCTGGACCTGAGGAATCCCAGTTCAGGGTATGTGAAGAGTTGCCTGGAGCAGTTTCAATGCATTTAAGACCTCGTGAGCTATTGGAAGACTGGCACTATAAAAAGGAGTAGAGGAAAAATGAGTCGAAGAATTACAGATCAGCTTAGTTTTGCAGTTTTTGGACAACCAATTTGTAGGTACCTGACTGCTAACACAGAGATGGGTAACAGCAAACACACTCTGCTGCCTTTTTATAGGCAGCAAGCACAGGTAGTTACGGTCTTAAAGTACGTTAGGTAAGAGTTTAAGATAAACATTTTAGAGGACAGTTAGGACTGGAAGCCACTGTCTGAGGCTGCACATCTGTGAGGCCTCCATCCGCAGAAGCCTTTCCTCCCAGGTGACACCCCTCGCCTGCCAGGACTGGCACCCGAGGGCGTGGGGATGGATAGGTGCCAGCTCCTCGTGTGCTGCCTAATGGCACAGAGAGGCCACTGCTGCAATGTCTCCGTGCCCACCAGCTGAGCCGTGGTGAAGGGGGCAGGAGCCATCTCCTCACAGGCAGCCACACCGCGCGTACTCTCCTAACCCTGACATTCGCAAGGTGTTGTGTATCAGAACTAAATAAAACGCCCGACTGCAGACCCAAGAGTGCCTCTTCTGACAGCTCAGCAGGCGCACGGGCCAGGGCGCGCCTGTTCCTGCTGCAGCAGGCCTAGAGGTGATGTCACTCATGAGTGAGATGGCTTCCAGCGTCACAAGGGCAGAAATGTCTCCTCTAATTAGAGCTGCCATTTTAAAATGCTCAGGACAGTTTATTCAGGGTTGCTGAGGATTATTCTTCCATGAGAGCTTTCAGACTGTGGGGAGCAGCTACACGGTGAGAAGCACAACTGGAGCTCGCTGAAAGCAGCAGGCTGTGAGACTGTAGGATCACAGGGAACACCTGCAGCATCTTTGTCTGCTGCGAGCTCAAGGAATGCGTGCAAACCTAACTGACGGTGCAACGACAAGGCCAGCGTGCTGCCGCGGCAGGAGCAGCACAGGGGTGGACAAAGAGCTGGGCTTCTCGCCTGGACAGTGCTGGCTCCTAGGAATTCCTACTGCATTTCACAAGGGTCCCACAGGCTGTTCCAAGCCTGGATGGCACAATTATAGAGTTTGTCTCACTCGAAGGTTTGCAGAAATGTAGACATCTCATTTTTTAGTTCTGCAGGCTCTTGCAGCTTGATGTCTGCTCCTTAGGATGGCTGGGAACTGTGTCCAGCAGCAGGCTCCCGGTCTGGAACAGAAGCTTCAGGTTTTGAAGATGGAAAATTTCTTCTCCTCCAGCCAAAAAATTTAAAAAAAAAATTTTTTTAAAAAAAGGAAAAACAAACAACAAACTAGTATTTATTCCATCTTTTAGATAAAGGTTTGGAAAAAGCAGTCAGCAGCAAACTGATGCAAATCAGAAAGGAATGCGCAGCTTTGGCAGGATGAGATGGCCACCACCCATCAGTCTCTCCAGCTCGGGCACAGAAATCAGGAAATCTGGGATTAGGAAATCTCTACATTTCATGCTGGAATGCTGGCTCATTTCCCCTTCACCACAAGCAAAGACCTTAAGAAAATAACTGCTGAGGTCCGGGCAGATACGGTCACGGTTCTGCCGAGCTCTCAGCCAGAAGAGCCAGAAGCTCTTCCAAGAGCTCTCAGACAGAGATCTCTTGGAAGATCTCTGTCAAAAAATCAGCTCGGTTGCTAAGTGTCTTGGTTAAGAACACCAACAGAGAAGGCCTCCACAAAGCAGCTGCTTCTCCTGTCTGCACCGCTGCCCGAGGACAGTCCCGATGACACAGCCGCGTCCCTGCGGAGCAGCTGTGACCCAGCGGTGGCTGCGGGCGTTTTGCAGCCGCGTGCTGAGAACGAGTAACAGGCAGGAGCGTCACTGGAAAACCTTCAAGAAAATTGTTATCAACCCATCTTGAGATTTCCTGGGGAAACAAATTCCCCGTCTCATCTCCAAGGAAGCATTTGAGACAAACACGGGAAAAGGGGGAGATTTGATACACATGGCTGTGCCACCCCTGCAGCGCAAGGGAAGGCCGCCACGTCCGTCTGATCGGTGCTTGCTGGAGAGCACGAATGTGCAGAGGAAACCAGAGGTGAAGCCTGTGCTTTTCACAGTTGGTGATGGCACACTCGTGGTTTGCTGCAGGGACACCTGGGGCATGCCTGTCCGTACAGAAGGCTCCATGGGACCTGGGTGCAGAAGCACCAGGTGCTCATAACTGCTGTCAGAGAAACCTTTTTGCGAGCACGCTTGCAGAGCTCACATCACCCACTTCTGTGGCTGTGGCTTTAGCACACAAACACAGCTCAGCCCAGAGCTGCTGGGTGGGCACGGAGCATCCCCAAGAAGCCTGCCCTGGGTGCTGACGGGGGGTGCCCGTGCACAGGGTGCAGTGGGGTGGCCTCCAGCAGCAGCTCCACAGCCCAGGGCTGCGCCCACCCTGAGCCCACCCTGCGCCCTGGGAAGGGCCTGGCCTGGCCCCAGCACCTTGCACCGACAGGAGGTTTAGAGGTGAAGTGAGAAAATATCACACAGATAAAGCCAGAAGATAGGAGGAAAACATTAACCCTCTGCAAATCATATCAGCTGTGTCAAAATAAAAGGCAGAGCTAAATCCTCCTCCCGCACTCCTTCCCCCCGGAAGCTGCTCAGGCACAGACATTTTCTATCAGCTGCAAATGTTGCATGCACGAGGGAGAGGCTGTGTCACAAAGTGTGCACAATAGCAGCTCCATGCAAACGCCGTAGCAGTAATGGGAAATTTTAATGATGTAAAGCAGCAAGGTCACACGGTGCGTCCACGCAGCCCTCGGAACGGCGCAGGCTCTGCAGACATCACCGAGGAGAGCTCGGAATTGCTCTCGCTTCATTAGGCTTTGCCTGAGGGGTTTTCTTCCACTATTAACTACAAACAAGGTTCAGGTTCTCGTGCTTCGTGCATGCAATGCAAAGAGTGAAGGGGAAGGTTTACCGAGAGCCATTTGTAAATACGCTACGACAATGCAGACGCGTTTTAAATCCACCCGACACCCTGTGCAGTGAGTCACCTGACAACTGTTCTGTCAACACAGCGACGTCTCTTTCAGGGTGGAATTTTTACATCAACGCTGGCAAAGTCTGTGCATAAATTAGGCGCAGCGCACGCGGTGCGATCGCTCTCCCTCTGGGCACCGACGCTGCTCCCGCAGCCTGCCTGTTTCCCAGCTTTATGACCCCAGCGAGATGAGCTCTCGCTGTTTTTTCCCTGTTACATTTTGATATTTCAAAGCATGGCCCGCTTCTCACTCCCATCTCCCTGCTCCACATTATTAATGAATTGGAGAGCAGACATCATTAGTTTTTGGAGACCATTTCTTTTAAAATTTACAGAACCCTTCATCTGAATCCCTAGAGCCAGGCTGCTGTTCTCATCTTAGAATCTTATTAGCATCATATCTCCTGGATCCTGCCATGCAAACTGCATTGCTATGCACTTTCCAGCACTTGACCCTTTTGCGGACGGAATTAATTTCCCCTTTGAAGGCAGAGCAGCGTGCTGTTGTGCTTGTTAAAGAAAGAAAACTCAAGCCAGAAGATGGGAAGCAAGCAGATATTCTCAGTTAACTATAGGCCACGGCACGACTTTCTATAGGGAGGCTGAGAAGGATCGGTCAAGAAAAATAATGGAGCGGTGACACTTTATTACCAGCAGCGTCTTCCAAAGGAGCATGCAAATAAACCCACTGACAACGCTCCCTGGGAGTTTCTGTTCTGTGGCAGCTCTTCTTCTCCAGCAGCGCTGTCTTTGTCTGTAACCCTGCGCATCCTCCACCTGTTCCTGTGTGCACAGCACCCCGAGAGTTTTGCTTGTTGAATTGATGGGAACGCTACAAAGAACTGGAATTCGCCTCCAGCTTGGGGCACCGGAAGGGTGCTCAGGCGGTATTGACAGGGCACAAACCGCTTCTCTGCAGGAAGCAAACAGCCAGCACCCCGAGTCCTTTGGTGTCATCACAACCACCCCCTCGCAACGCACAGCGTTCCTGCGTGGGGCGGACGCTACAAAATTGAAACTGCTTCTTGCTCAGTTTGCTATTTCTAGCTCCATAGCTTTCTGCCCACCGAATGACTTTCCTTTTTACAGTTGTGCTTCTGATGTGCAGCTTTTAGCAGCAATGTTTACTGTGACTGTTGTAGAGGAAAGCGTTAAGGCTGAAGGCTTCGTCCCTTCCACAAGCTCATTAGGAATATGCTAATAAAGATTTGCAGAAGGTTATTTTTAAGCAACTTGCAAAAAGTGCATAGAAAGAGCACTGACTACCATAGTGAGGCTTAAGCCCTCTGCACTGCTGAAGCCACCGGCTGGGACCCGGGAGCCAGGGCCCCGTGGAGCTGCCGGGCGGCAGGCGGGTCACTTCCCGCGGCTGTGCCGAGGTGCCAGCAAGAGGAGCCAGGAGGGCTCCAGCTAGAGTCAGCCCACCAGGGACTCCAGCCCCAGGGCAGCAATCCTGGAGTCCTCTCGGTGTGGTGGAGCCAGAAGGAAGAAGAAAGCTTTCAAAGCCCGGTGGGGACTGGCAGCAGGTCAGCTCATCCATGAGGCCCTGCACCTGCCCTACGCACAACGCCGGCCCAGGAGCAGCCCTGGAGATGCCTTTGCCATGCAGCTGGGCCCACCTGTAACACACAGCTGCCAGACCCTGGTAACTGCACGGAGGCACAGCAGTGCCAAACCCCATGCGTCTGAGTAGCGCTGGGTGAATGAGGACCGTGTCCATCACCTTGTCCTCTACGTGTCCTCCAGAGGAACAGGAGAATTCCTGGAGGGCTGTGGCTCGCTCTTTGCTTTTGTTTACTGCCTGTCTTCTGAAAGCACAGGGGATGGCCGTGCAGAATTCACGGCGGTGTTAGCAGCAGCAGCGAGTGCCAGCCACAGACTGGCAGGGAGCGTATGAGCAGCGCGACGCATGATGTATGGTGGAAGCCAAGGGTAAGAGTTGGCCATTAGTCCAGAGCTCAGTAACGCCCTCCCCAAGTACATTACTCACCCGGCCATCAGGCATCCTGCTACAGAACTGAGATTCCTGCCCTTGTAAATCTGCAGTGCAGCGGCTGGCAGCCTGCACTGCATGCCCTGGGTTACGAGGGCACGGGGCAAGGCAATTCGTTTGGTGTCACAGCCAGTATTTCTTCCTCTCCATTTCCACGGGTACTCAAGAAACGGACCTTCTGTTACCTGTGGAGTGACAGCTTTTCTTACAAGGTAGCAGCTGTGTTTTTAGAAAGCACACGTTTTAGGAAAGCCTTGCTGTGTGGATGTATACTTCTGTGTGGTCAGACTTAGAACACGATTTATTTCAGTGGGACAGAGCCCTGCTTGATGCCCCCCAAAGCATCACCCCTCCCCCTATCCCTGCCACCACGTCCCGCACAGGAGGTGACACCCAGGCGTGCAGCAGGACCCCACGGGGACATCCTGGCCTGGGTGGGCCAGGGCCGGAGCTGTCAGGGAGCTGTCAGGGCTCGGGCAGCCCTAACGAAGCAGCTGCGCTAACGAAGCAACGACCTCCACCCGCTGCAGGGTGGGGCTGCACAGCTGCACCCTGTTGGGAGCCCAGGGCAGGGCCGGCCCTGATGCCTCTTAAACCCCTCCGAGGGCTTCTGGGAGCCACTGGGGTCTGCTGGGAGCTCTCCTCAGGAGCTCCTGTGGCTCTGTGCCTGCAGTAGGGGCTGCCGTGCTCCCGTCCTGCTCGTGTGAGTGCTTTTGCAGGGCTCCTTGCTCTTTTTTTAGAGCTGGCTGAGGCTGCTGGATTCCCTGCTTGTTGGGGCTAGCAGTGTGCTTCTACTGTCAGGCTCCTCCCTGCCTGCTATGGGGGGCTGGATGGGTTTGGTGGGTGCTGCAGTTCTCCCTGCTTGCCACGATGGAGGTGAGCATAACGGGGCTGTGCTCTCTTTTCCTCTTGTCTCAGCCCTGGTGCTGCAGGGGTGAAGCAGCACGAAGGGCTGCTGTATAGCAGTGGTCCCTAGGACTTGTTTGATGTCTTTGTTGCTGTTGTGTTTCCTGTTGCAGGGTGTGAGAGCTGCTGTGGGGCTGATCTGTGCTGCACCATCCCCAACCTGGGAACAGCTGTGGCAGCGACAGATCCACGGAGGCGGTGAGTGCTGGGGAGTCCCTGGGAGCTCCCTGCCTCCAGCAGGGGCTGCCGGGCTCCCCCTCCTCTCCTTGGGTCTGGCAAGGGGCCTCTATGGGGCTCCTCTGCTTCTGGGGCCAGCACAGGGCCGCTGCTGTGCAGGCCCCCCACCTACCTTGGGGCCAGGACAGTGCCTGTGCTCCCTGGCTCCCACTCCCTCCTTTTTGGGGGAGCCGAGGAGCCGTGTGGGTGCTGCAGCCTGTGCTACTTGCAGCCACGGGGGTGAGCAGGGTGGGGCTGTGTCCCTTTCCTCAGCCCCGGTGCTGTGAAGGAAGCAGTACCTGGGGTGTGTGTTTGATGTCACCTTGGTTTTGTGCCCTGTTGCAGGGTGACCGAAGGCCAGCCCAAACCCGTGAGCAGTTCTGGCAGCACTGGAGCCACACGAGACCACACAAACAAAATAGGTGCAGAAACAGTCCTGTCTTCCATGTTCTGTGCCTCACTTGTTTCCTGTGGCAGGATGAGCATGAGCAGCTGCGGGGCATTCAGCAGCTGGGATCAGCCCAACCTGTGAGTAGTTTGACAAGGGGAGCCCAGGCCAGGGGCCTCCTGCCCCGCTCTCCTTGGGGCTGGCACAGGGCACTTCTGCTGGCTGCCCCCACCCTGCCCTTCACAGAGGGCGGTTTTGTGGGTGCTGTAGCCTCTTCCGGTGACGGGGCCCTGCTCCCTAGCTGTGGTGCTGCTGGGGGGAGCCCTGACATGAGGCAGGGGAAGTGAAAGTAAGGCGTAACACGTTTTATTCCCTTTTGTCTTACTTTTTGTGTTCCAGGGATCAGCCCAGCCCTGTGAGTGGTTCTGGCAGGGATGGAATTACGGAAGAGGTGAGGGCTTAGGAGCTGCAGGGGGCCAGCAGGGCGCTGCTCCTGCCTGGCTCCCTCCCTGCCTTTAATGGGGGGCCGGGAGGGTTTCTGGGTGCCGCAGCCCCTCTTGCTTTGAGGCTCTTGCTTTGAGGGATGGGGCTTTTCCCCATTCTCTGAGCCCTGGTGCTGCCAGAGGTGAGGATCAGCATGAGAGAGGGTGCAAATACAAGTGATGTTCAAGTGTTTTATTCCACTCTCTGGTTGAGTTTCCAGTGGCAGGGGCAAGGCCAACCCTGTGAGCAGTTCCAGCCCCAAGGGGACCACAGAGGTGAGCAGCGGAGGCCCAAAGCAACTCCGGAGCCATTTGTTTTCCTCACGGCAGGGCCTTCCGCAGCAGGGAGCAGCCTGCCAGGGGACCACGGAGCCGAGCGGCTGAGCAGGAGCGAGGTGAGCCCAGTCCCCAGCCAGAAGCTCCTGGGATGGAGTTTGGGGCTGGGGCTGGGGGTGTCGGTGCCTGGGCAGTCCCTCCCCTGAGGCGAGGCCCCCATCCCACAGCCGTGCACGTTCCTTTGAGCCCTGAGGGCACATGCCCGCAGCAGCCTTCTGTCCCAGGTCCCAGAGCAGCTCTGGCCCTTGCAGCAAGGAAGCTGTTAGTGTGCGGTGAGGGTCTGACACCCTGACACCGCGGAGTCTCCCTAATGCTGCTCAGTGCCAGTGGCCATGTATTGTCCCCAGCCCCTTTCCCTGGGGGTAGGGAGGAGCCCGAGCGTGACTTGGCAAGCGTTGGCAGCGTCCTTGCCTCAGGGAGACCTAGGAGCGGG
The DNA here is from genome assembly GCA_013396635.1 of Penelope pileata. Classification (NCBI taxonomy): domain Eukaryota; kingdom Metazoa; phylum Chordata; class Aves; order Galliformes; family Cracidae; genus Penelope; species Penelope pileata. Next base: position 44,769 of record WBMW01001847.1, read on the forward strand.
AAGGGACCCGGCGAGGTCCAACACCATTGCCCTGTACTGGCTGGCCCTCAGCTGGAGGAGGTAGCTCAGGGCCCGCTGGGGTGGTCCCCCCCTGTATTTGTGTGTGTTCCTTCTGTGCAGTGTGTTGTGTGTAGCAGGGTGTGACCCTTTTCCCTTTCTGGGTCCCCTTCAGGTCCTGGCAGGCCACAGCCAGGTGACGGCAGAGCCTTCAGTTCTGCAGGCAGCTCAGCCCCAGCAGAGGGGGCATTCCATCCCCGGGATCCCGCGTGCAGCTCCCCCCTGGAAGCGCCGAGCACATCAGGTGCGGAGGACCGCCCACGCAGAGCATCTGGCAGCAGGTGAGGTTGCGGCGGTGCAGAGGGGCCTGGCTTTCTGTTGATGGAGGTGCAGAGTCAGCGTTGGTGGGCGCCGAGGCGCAGCGGTCAGGAGCGGTGTGGGCCCTGGTGGGCTCCTCTGTGCGGAGCAGGCACGCGCTTTAGTTTCCCTTCCGGTGAGGTACTTGGAGAGCAGCAGGAGGCAAGAGGTAGTTAGAGGGGTGAGCTTTGGGCTCAGCCGCGGATGTTTTGTGGAGGTTTCCTATGTGCCTCTGGCGTTGCGGTGTGGCTGTGGCAGCGTTGGTGCCCTTAGCAGTTGTGTTGCAGTGGATGGCAGTGTGGCTTAGTGTAGGTGTTTTTTGGATGGTAGTAGTTGCCTGTAGGGTTGCGGAGCGAGCTTAGGGGCCGGCGTGGTGGATCCTGGCACGGCTGAGCGTGTTGTTGCAGTGGCAGTAGGGTTTCAGGTGGTTGTGGCAGTAGCCTGGCATTGGAGGTTGTTGCTGGTAGGGTTGTGGAGCGTTGGGTGCCTCAGTGTTGGTGTTGTTGTGGGGGCAGTTGGCGGTAGGGTTTTGGGTCCTGGAGCCTAGCAGCATGTGGTTAGCAGCTGGTGTAGTAGTTGTGGCTGTTGGCAGAGTGTTCCCGGTGGTGTTAGGCTNTGGCAGGATGAGCATGAGCAGCTGCGGGGCATTCAGCAGCTGGGATCAGCCCAACCTGTGAGTAGTTTGACAAGGGGAGCCCAGGCCAGGGGCCTCCTGCCCCGCTCTCCTTGGGGCTGGCACAGGGCACTTCTGCTGGCTGCCCCCACCCTGCCCTTCACAGAGGGCGGTTTTGTGGGTGCTGTAGCCTCTTCCGGTGACGGGGCCCTGCTCCCTAGCTGTGGTGCTGCTGGGGGGAGCCCTGACATGAGGCAGGGGAAGTGAAAGTAAGGCGTAACACGTTTTATTCCCTTTTGTCTTACTTTTTGTGTTCCAGGGATCAGCCCAGCCCTGTGAGTGGTTCTGGCAGGGATGGAATTACGGAAGAGGTGAGGGCTTAGGAGCTGCAGGGGGCCAGCAGGGCGCTGCTCCTGCCTGGCTCCCTCCCTGCCTTTAATGGGGGGCCGGGAGGGTTTCTGGGTGCCGCAGCCCCTCTTGCTTTGAGGCTCTTGCTTTGAGGGATGGGGCTTTTCCCCATTCTCTGAGCCCTGGTGCTGCCAGAGGTGAGGATCAGCATGAGAGAGGGTGCAAATACAAGTGATGTTCAAGTGTTTTATTCCACTCTCTGGTTGAGTTTCCAGTGGCAGGGGCAAGGCCAACCCTGTGAGCAGTTCCAGCCCCAAGGGGACCACAGAGGTGAGCAGCGGAGGCCCAAAGCAACTCCGGAGCCATTTGTTTTCCTCACGGCAGGGCCTTCCGCAGCAGGGAGCAGCCTGCCAGGGGACCACGGAGCCGAGCGGCTGAGCAGGAGCGAGGTGAGCCCAGTCCCCAGCCAGAAGCTCCTGGGATGGAGTTTGGGGCTGGGGCTGGGGGTGTCGGTGCCTGGGCAGTCCCTCCCCTGAGGCGAGGCCCCCATCCCACAGCCGTGCACGTTCCTTTGAGCCCTGAGGGCACATGCCCGCAGCAGCCTTCTGTCCCAGGTCCCAGAGCAGCTCTGGCCCTTGCAGCAAGGAAGCTGTTAGTGTGCGGTGAGGGTCTGACACCCTGACACCGCGGAGTCTCCCTAATGCTGCTCAGTGCCAGTGGCCATGTATTGTCCCCAGCCCCTTTCCCTGGGGGTAGGGAGGAGCCCGAGCGTGACTTGGCAAGCGTTGGCAGCGTCCTTGCCTCAGGGAGACCTAGGAGCGGGAAGGGACCCGGCGAGGTCCAACACCATTGCCCTGTACTGGCTGGCCCTCAGCTGGAGGAGGTAGCTCAGGGCCCGCTGGGGTGGTCCCCCCCTGTATTTGTGTGTGTTCCTTCTGTGCAGTGTGTTGTGTGTAGCAGGGTGTGACCCTTTTCCCTTTCTGGGTCCCCTTCAGGTCCTGGCAGGCCACAGCCAGGTGACGGCAGAGCCTTCAGTTCTGCAGGCAGCTCAGCCCCAGCAGAGGGGGCATTCCATCCCCGGGATCCCGCGTGCAGCTCCCCCCTGGAAGCGCCGAGCACATCAGGTGCGGAGGACCGCCCACGCAGAGCATCTGGCAGCAGGTGAGGTTGCGGCGGTGCAGAGGGGCCTGGCTTTCTGTTGATGGAGGTGCAGAGTCAGCGTTGGTGGGCGCCGAGGCGCAGCGGTCAGGAGCGGTGTGGGCCCTGGTGGGCTCCTCTGTGCGGAGCAGGCACGCGCTTTAGTTTCCCTTCCGGTGAGGTACTTGGAGAGCAGCAGGAGGCAAGAGGTAGTTAGAGGGGTGAGCTTTGGGCTCAGCCGTGGATGTTTTGTGGAGGTTTCCTATGTGCCTCTGGCGTTGCGGTGTGGCTGTGGCAGCGTTGGTGCCCTTAGCAGTTGTGTTGCAGTGGATGGCAGTGTGGCTTAGTGTAGGTGTTTTTTGGATGGTAGTAGTTGCCTGTAGGGTTGCGGAGCGAGCTTAGGGGCCGGCGTGGTGGATCCTGGCACGGCTGAGCGTGTTGTTGCAGTGGCAGTAGGGTTTCAGGTGGTTGTGGCAGTAGCCTGGCATTGGAGGTTGTTGCTGGTAGGGTTGTGGAGCGTTGGGTGCCTCAGTGTTGGTGTTGTTGTGGGGGCAGTTGGCGGTAGGGTTTTGGGTCCTGGAGCCTAGCAGCATGTGGTTAGCAGCTGGTGTAGTAGTTGTGGCTGTTGGCAGAGTGTTCCCGGTGGTGTTAGGCTCGGAGTTGTTGGCTGGTGTTGGACTTAGCGGTGGCTGTTGGCAGAGTGTTCCCGGTGGTGTTAGGCTCGGAGTTGTTGGCTGGTGTTGGACTTAGCGGTGGCTGTTGGCAGAGTGTTCCCGGTGGTGTTAGGCTCGGAGTTGTTGGCAGATTGGGTTGTCTGGCTAGTCAGTGTTGGTTTGTTCTGTAGTGTTTTGTGGTGAGTGGGACTTAGGATATATATATAGATNTCCCCCTGAGTGGGGGTGAGGGGGGAGCCTCTCTTGGGCTGTGAGGGGCCCTCCCCCTGAGGAGGGGAGCCCACGGTGGTGCAGCTCTGGGGAGACTCGCTTCTATCCCAGTGCTACTGCGTGGGGCTCCCTCTGGGCTCCTGACTGGAGAGGACCAGCTGGAACCAGCTGGAGGAGGGCTTCCCCATGAGGGCAGGGGCGAGAGCCTGCCGGGTCAGCTGCTTGGAGCGGAGGGCTGCAGGAGGGGCTGCGGGGCTCTGGAGGACTCTACTTTGCCTGCTGGAGGAGGAGCTGGGGTCCCTGCCTGGGCCTGGAGGAAGCTGGACGTCGTCTCTGGCGGTGGCTGCTGGGGGTGCTGCTAGAGGAGACTTGCCTGCCTGCCTCCTAGCTGGGGTGTGCTCAAGAGCTGCTGGAGGATGAGCTGCCTTTGCCTGGAGAAGGTCCTGGGAGGAGGGGTGTCGCTGTGGATCAAGGCTGCAGAGAAGGAAAATGCTGGCAGGAAATGTGGGGACAAGACTCACCTTGCCTGTCTGCCCTGGGAGCTGGAGGAAGGGCTTTGCCCTGCTGGCTGCTTGGCTCGGGACTGCTCTCCTGGCTGTGGTTGAGAGCGCTCTAATAAAATGGCTGGAAGGAGAACTGCTCCTGGAGGCCCTGGGCCGTGTGGATGGGAGCCTGGGGAGGGCTCGTGTGCTCTGGGGCTGGGCTCTGGGGGGATGCTCTGGAGGGAAAAGGCTGCAGAGGGGGCTCTCTGGGGCAGCAGAGTCACGAGTGGAGCTGAGGGGAGGTGGCACTGCTTTTGGCCGCTGCTAGCCTGTCACAAAGAGGCTGGACGCTGGGCTGGAGCTGGTGGTGGTGGTGGCTGTGTGTCCTCTTTTGCCTGGGCCCGTGGGTACGCTAGCCTCTGCTCTCAGGCAGGTGGGGTGGAGCTGCTGTGTTCCTAGCACATGGATGAAATAGTGCTTCCTTTGGCCTGCCCTGGCTCGTGTTCCCGCTGCTTGCTTAGATAAAAGGGAGGAGGAAAAAAAGGAACTCTGTCTTACCTGCGGGAGGGATGGAGGGGCTTCTCCGCAGACCTTGCGTTGCAGCTCCTTGGCTGTAGCATCTGAAAGCAGGCTCGGGGATGGAGAATGCCTTGAGCGTGGCTGCAAAGGTGAGAAGAGGGGTAGGTATAAAATAGCATTGCTTGGGGCAGAAAAATAGGAGAGGGGGGTGGAAACTTCATCTCTGCTCCCTGAGAGGTCTCTGAAGATCTCTAAGGCTAGAGGGGGAGCTGCCAGGAAGGGCAGGGCTGAGGTCGGACCCTCAATAAAGTGTCTCATGCTTGCTCGCTGTTTCGTTTGGGTCCTTGACTGCTTGCTTTAGGGTGCTGAGCACAACCTTGCTCTCTCTTGCACCGGCTTAGCTCTTCAGCCCCTGAGGGGGGGGGGACTCTTGTTTCCCTGGGGAAATAAGACAAGGAGAGGGTGACTGGGTGCGCGGGCACCGCAAGGGGTTTGGGGGGAGCGGAGCGCCCACGAAGCTCCTCTGGCTCCGTTCCTCTTAAGGTGGTGATTGTCTGCAGGAGGCCTCTGCTTCATCTGGAGATAGGCATAGCTCTGTGGCTGAGGATTCAGCAGGGACAAGGCCCCGGAAGACTTCGATGGCACTTGAGGCCTAGAGGCACACTGCCTCTGACTGGAGGCTGAGCCAGAGCTGGGTCCTGGTGTGATGCAGCTGATTTTGATGCTCAGAGAGGTTATGGGTGCAAGTCGGCTCTGGGAGTTGCCGGGGCAGAGCCTGCCTGAGGGGAGCTGAGGACGTTGGGGAAGATGGCATGCTTGGTACCGGCAAGGGAGGCCAAGTGGGACTTTACTGGGATTAGACAGAACCCATGTGAGGCATCCTGCCACATTTCTTACCTGCTCAGCCTCTTCTGGTCAGCTCTGCGTAGCTTCAAGCACAAAAACCTCTGCAGGAGATTCCCCCTCCTCTGAGCACTGGCACAAGGCCTTAGCTAAGGTTACATGGTGTTTGGGGAACTGAGAAACGCCAATAGAAACTTTCCACAGCAAATAAAACAACAGTTGTTCGGAGCAAAGGGCCTGCCTTCCTGTGTACTGAGCTCTTTAACCCTGCCGGGAGCTTGGCTGCAGAGGGATGGAGGTGGTGCTGGAAACAACCCTGCTCTACTCATACCACGGTCCCCAGAAAGTCTTTCTTACTTACTTACCTCCATGCTGGTTACATGGGGTCTGATGGATGCAGTGGGTGATGCTGGCCAGCGGGTCTCAACAGGAAGGAGGCCTCTGGCAACTGCTTACAGCCTGTCACGGCAAGAGAGAGGAAAATCAGAATCTCCCTCATCATCACACTGAGCAAGGAGCAAAGACAGGCCCGAACTGTAAGTGTGGCCATCCCTGTGCTGCACGGGCTGGGCCTGTGGGAGCTGTTCTGCAGCCAGAGCTGCTCCGGTATCTCTCCTTTTAGGTTCCCTGCTTCCCCTGCAGTGCAAATGCAAGAGGCTCTGCTCAACAGAATGCAGAAGAGCAACAAACTGGCAGACCAAACCCTGTCTGAGCAGGAAACGCTGTATTGGGCAGCTTGCTCCTGAGAGCCACACAACTATCTTAAAAGCAGCAGCTTCTTGCTTTAAAACAAACAAACAAACAAAAACCAGTCTGCATTCAGTGAGAACTCCCATCTCGGCAACATGGTACAACTACATGGTATCACTGGGTCATGGCTACCAGCCATGCCATTTCTGTGTGCAGGAGACATCCTAAGAAGAACCCCTAAAATCACTGACAGAGTTCCTAGAGCACATACAGTTACAGACAGATGCTCACTCCGGTGCTGGGCCCACCTGCCACGAGGAAGTGAGCAACAAACTTCTCCAACACCAGAACCGTGGGAGCACAACACAGCAAACAAACACGACAACCAAACAGAAACAGAGCATCAGACTGCTTTTGAGGCCAAAACTGCAGCTAGGAGGAAAAAGTAAACACAAACCAGAGACAGCCACCACACAAAAACCAGAGACACCAAACAACACAGAGACAGCCACCACACAAAAACCAGAGATGCCAAACAACGCAAACCAGAGGCACCAAACAACACAAACCAGAGACAGCCCCCACACAAACACCAGAGACAGCCACCACACAAACACCAGAGACAGCCACCACACAAAAACCAAAGACACCAAACAACATATGCCAGAGACAGCCACCACACAAACACCAGAGACAGCCACCACACAAAAACCAGAGATGCCAAACAACGCAAACCAGAGGCACCAAACAACACAAACCAGAGA